>JAPMOQ010026581.1:210431-241116 GCA_026543055.1 Argiope trifasciata | reverse complement strand
TTGGCGGCAGTGGTCAAGGGAAGTTACTGCCTCAAGAAGACCAGGTTTCGGGCAGCCACATGGTACTACTGAGAGGGAAGACCGTCGTATTCGGCGTATGGCTGTGGTTAATCATACTGCGTCTGCAGCTGAAATTCGAGCTGCAGTTGCCACCAGTGACGCAACGAACTGTTACAAATCGGTTACTTCAAGAACAGCTCCGAGCCAGATGCCCTGTACAGTGCATTCCACTGACTCCAAACCACTGCCGTTTGCGACGTGAGTGGTGTCAAGCTATAGCTCACTGGAGGACAGAGTGGAGATCTGTTGTACTTTCTGATGAAAGCTGGTTCCACCTTGGTCGCAGTGATAGCCATTTGTAGGTTAGAAGGAGACCAGGTGAACACCTGCTAGTGACATGTCTGCGGCCTAGACACACAGGGCCTACTCCTGGAGTTATGGTTAGAGAGCAATTTCGTAAGACAGCAGGAGCACTCTCGTGGTTATCCCACGCACCCTGACTGCAAATTTGTACGTCAGTCTAGTGATATTGTGCTGCCATTCATGAACAGCATTCAAGGGGGTGTTTTCCAACAGGATAATGCTCGCCCTCATACCGCTGTTGTAACCCAACATGCTCTACAGATTGTCGACATGTTACATTGGCCTGCTAGATCACCAGATCTTTCTCCAATCGAGCACGTATGGGACATCATTGGACGACTACTCCAGCGTCATCCACAACCAGCATTAACTGTCCCCGCATTGACCGCCCAAGTGCAACAGGCATGGAACTCCATCCCACAAACTGATATCCGACACAATGCATGCACGTTTGCATTCAAATTTCTGGCGGTTACACCGGTTATTAATGTACCAACATTTCACATTTGAAGTGGCTCTTCTCGCCAATGGCTCTACCTGTGATCTTGAAACTTTAATCAATTAAATGTTACCTAGACAATTGTATTCCTAAAATTTCATTACTGTACAATAATTTTTTCTTGGTGTTGGGATTTTTTTTTTCCATCAGTGTATATATATATATATATATATAGGAAAACTATTTAGTAAGAAAATTCATAAGCAAAAACTTGCTTTTAGTTTTAAAAAACTTTCACTTGTTAAAAAAAAACTCCTAAAAATTAAGTTAAATGGCACAAAATAAATAAATCATAAGTTTCACAAACTTTTCTCTTTTCTTCTTTCTGCATTAGTCTGAAACCAGGTTCTCTTTGGTTCAGATTCAGTATTCCCACTAATCATAGTCTCCACTTTTTTGACATTTTTTTCCATTGCATTCAGCTCTTTCTCTTCTTTCTCCTCTTTCATAACTCGTGAAATATCATCTTCGAGGGATTGTAATTGTTCTTGGTATTTGCTGACAATTTCTAGGAACAAATAAAGAAATTAAGAGATAATCAAGGAAAATGATAACACAAAATTGCATTAAATTATTTAAATATGTATTTCCTTAAATATTTTACAGCAAAGCCAATATAAATACTTGTTTTCAAAGTCTTAGATTTAAAAAAAAAAATTATTTAAATATAATTACCTAGAGGCACAATTCGATGTTTGACAGGATTCTTCGCTTCTTTTACTATTTCTTTCAATAGCTTTCTCTCTTTTTCTCCAACCATAGAAACTGATCTAACATAATCAAAATATTTTCATTATTTACAAAAATACTCCAATTGTCTTAGATCTTTTTGAAATAAAAATAAATTCACAAAGTATAATTCTCAATACTTCAAAGAATTTTTTTTTTAAATCATGTAAACATTAGTTTGAATTCAAAATGTTACCAACTCTATATCTTACATATTTGTATGCTTTAAATGGATTTAACAAATGCATTATGCAAGTAAAATGCATTATTTCATAAATATCTACATTTTAAATCCATTTATTCATAACAAAACCACAAGCATGATATTCACAACTCATTACAATTAGACTGAAAATTGGCAAGAAGGTATAAATATATATATTAAATCTTCTGGATTTTTAACCATTTTTATATAAAATAACCAATGTAAATAATACTATGCCAGATATAAGTTTTAATCTTATGTCACGCTGCATAAAAAAAAAACTAATTATATTTACAAATTTAGTGATTTATTCTTCAAACAAGATATAACTGTTTTAAGGACTGACATTTCCCTATTTCTACAAAGATCATAAGGTCGAGAAATTTTCAATTCACAATTCTTGAAAGTCAAAAGAATATTTGAAAATTAAAAATATAGGTTAAAAAAATTTTTTTCACCTATATCAGTTTTTGAAGCTAACAGCAATAGATGATGAATGTGGTAGATATGTAAGGTTTTGTTATAAAGAAATGTATATAAAATATAGATATTTATGAAATAATGTATGTCATATGTTAACATTTGTTGTCCTTAAAAGCACTAAATTTTTTTTGTCAACAAACTCTCAAATATACAACAAACTGTTAAAAATTTACAAGGATTTACAGAAAAATATAAAAATACTTAATGCAAATTTTGATAAATTTACAAAATATAAGTACCATTTATGATGGCATGACTTTAAATGAAATAACAAAATACCTTCCAATTCGTCCAGCACGGGCTGTTCTACCAACACGATGGATATAATGTTGAAGAGTACAAGGCAAGGTGAAATTGATAACCTAAAAAGTTGTATTTATCATGAGTAACAAAAATTAAAACTTTAAATAACATATTTGCTATCCAAGAAGATTTAAAAGGAATGAATAAATGTCATCGCTACTAATAATGAAAGCTAATGTGTCTATCAGTCAGTTGGTACTTCACAGAGCAGATTATTTACTATTAAATTTTTAACTCAATCTAAAAGAAAAGAAAGAAAGAAACCTATTTAAGTCAAAAAAGAAGTACAAAGATTACATTTTATAAAAATTGTATTCACCATTTTGATTCTATAACTATTCCATCAGCTGGAATACTTTGCCACTAGAGCATTGAAAAGCGCAACTAAGCGAACATGGCAATAAAGTGCAGAAATGAATAAAGTTTCTTGAATTTGAATTAAAAAGAACAAAAAACGCTACTTTAAATCTGTGTAGCAAATTTAGCATGACCCAAGGTGCACCACCAGGAGGCAAACTCAGATTCTCTATTTGAGGGCAATGCACAAAGCATTTTTAATGCTTTGGAAACTTAATTGACCTATCTGTAGCATTTTCAATAAAAAAGTAAATACAAATATATTCAATATTGAAAAACTATTATATTATATTATTATTAATAGATATACATATATATATATTATATATATATATATATATATATATATATTGAATGTTAGCAAAACTCAAAATAAGGAGTGGAAAACTCTGCGAGTAAAAATGAGCCAAAGCTAAGATAAAAACAAACCACCACAAAACTTCAGAGATACACTTTAAAGGTCGATTATTCCTAAAAATTCAATCCCTTCCAAATAATATTCAATGAATTAAGTTTATTTTGTGCAAAAATGAAAGAAAAGAAATTAAGACATGTGTTTCCCTTTTTATCATACAGTGCCCAAATTTAACACTATTAACTATGAATATTAATAAAACACATAATTCTATCCAATGGTATATGAATGCTTTCTCTTTTAAAAAATGTAACATATAGAATAAACAGTTCAAAATAAAATCAACAAAATAGCATTGACATTTTTTCCTCAGACAAATATTTTTGCCATAAAGAATTAATAAAATTCATTGAGAAAAAAAAAACATGTTTACACAGTACACTATAGCTGTAATCTATTATTTTTTAAAAAGTTATATGTGAACCCTAAATCTATTATTTTCTATTTATGCTTAATTTAACGATTTCAGAAGCAAACAAAATTACATACCGAATGTAGTAGAATTGTAAATATAGTAATGCAAAATTAACATACTTGACATAAACTTTCTTTGAAGGGTAAAATGCACCCTTCAGAATAAGTTTAAAAAAAATTTTAACAGTAAAAATAAGTTGACAATTTGGTGATCTTTTGTGATAACTTTAAAAAATATTAACTAATCTTAAGACAACATTTAATAAGTTACCTTTTTAATGATACCAATTAAGCCATTTGTGTATTTCCTAAATTTGAAAACTTTCAAGTATATGTTTAAACATATAAGAATCCCATTTCCTCCTTCCCCCCGTCACATTACAATAACTGGGTTGCCACACAAAATAGGAAAAAAATATCTTTAAGATGGAAAATTAATAAAAGAAAGGTAAAAGACTACATAAAACAAATCAATAAATGAAACATATAAATTGGAATAGTTTTAGAAAATGTCTCCAGGAAGAATCAAAATTCGTTTATTGTTCTATAACAGAATAACTAAAAGATTTTCCTAAAGATTATCAGACTCTCCTAAAGAAAGACAGTAAATTAAAGACAAAATGTATCAAAAAGCAGAATGCCTGCAAATCAGAATTATTTAGAAATTCTCCCTCAGAAGTATCAAAATTCATTCCCTATGCAATAAGGAAGAAGTAAATCCTTCCCCTTGACCCAATGAATCTAACAATGATTGGATTGCTCTTCATGCAGACTAGGCTAGGTGTTTAACCATCAGTGTGATGTTGTAACACTTCCCCCTCCCCTTTCTTTCCACAAGGGATTCTCTTTGCTCTTGATCCATATTACTTCCCTTTCTCTTGAAAGCTTTTATCTGTTTCTGATTTCACCTATATGTTGATGTTATAAACTATCTTCATTAACACACATTCGATTTCTTTTATTAAAGATTAATCATCAAAATAACAATTGAATTCTTATAAATGAGATATATGTAATTAATTTTTTAATATAATCTGAATAATGTTGAAATTTGGAACTATTTAGTGATAAAACTCCTTTTTTTTTTAGGATTGTAATTTAATCAAGGTGCCTCATCCAAATAAAAAAGAAATAGTTAAAAGCTGCTAAAAATAACCCACAAATTACAATTGAATAATTGTAATACTTTGTTGAAGAACAGAGATTGAATACCACTATCATTAAATATACCATCAAAGTAGTTGATTGCTAATATCGACTAGTTTACAAAAAGTAAAACTAAAAATGTAAAACACTGGCATCCTGGTCTAAGATGGAGCGTGTCTTCCCTGTGATCTGGATGTCCTGAGTTTGAGTCCTGGTTCAGGCATGGTTGTTCTTCCACTATGTTCTATCTGTGAGGTGTGTAAAAGAGTTCCCTTGAAAAAAGTTGTGCAAGCAAGCGTGTAAATATCATCTTATGAGCTAGAAATCAGACTTCTACCTTCGGGTGATCAAGGGTCCTTACATTTAGAAGCTACTGCAACCCCCTTTTGTAAAATGGACCCGGTTTGTTTGATGACTTTGTGTGGTTTATTGATGCAAGAGTGTAAAGTCGACACGATATCATTAAAAATATAAAAAACAAATGTTGCATATTAGTAAATATATAGTCCATTAAAATGTAAAGGGAACAATAAATTTTTTTAATGTCATTGAAATTTTATGAAAAACATTCATTTTAAATTGAAATTTGTTAAATAAAAAGTAATTTGAAAAGGTTTGACATGTTTAAAGAACCAAGCAATCTAAAACAAAAATTGTATTTAAAAAGATAAATTATACCAAAAAATTCTTAATTTGTTCAATTCCATAGGAGACTATAAAAAGTTAACATGAAACATGACTATCAATAGAAGGCATTTAAATAAAATGGAAATTTTAAATCAATTCAACATAATTATTGATTGAAAATAAACCAGGATAGAGAAAGAAAGCGATTTATCACACATCTTTTCTTTTAGCAGTGATTGCAATTATATTATAAAACAAATAAATAATCTGGATTATAAAAAAATAAGTTAAAGGAAAAAGTCTCTTAAGACATTTTCTTGAACATCTTTTATAATATGCTTTAAAATAATTACTATTTACCAATTCAAATATACTCCAGAAATTATCTTTTATTTAATAATACATGTTGAAAGTTTCAAAATGCAGGATAATTTTTTATTCTATTATAATATGCCATATCATGATCAAGTAAAGTAAGCAATGCTTACTGCTTTAATTGTTTAAGATACACATTACAATCTCAAATGGAGGGAGGGAGAGGACAATGAAAGATCATGCCAATTTTAAACAATTTATATTTAAATCAGCCAGTCTTTTTTTTAAAAAAAAGAAAAATATATATCTAATCACAGCTACTAAATACATTTTTAAAAAATCAGATGGAAGCTAAAGCTAGAAGAAGCTAGTTTTGTAAATAATATACTAGATCTTTTAATTCTCAAAAATTAAAAAAATATTTTTCTTGGTTATTTTGTAGAGAAAAATGAGAAAGACAAAAAAAGAGGAGGGGGGAAATAAAAAAACCAAACTTACTGTTTTAACATTGGGAATGTCCAAACCCCTTGAAGCCACATCGGTGGCAACCAAAACATCTACTTCTCCCTCTTTGAATTTTCTAAGAGCTTCTAATCTTTGGGGCTGATTCATATTTCCATGCAGTTCAGTAGATTTAATGCCCATTAAACTAAAGATTATATAAAGTCTATGTACTTGCATTTTAGTCTGCGCAAACACCATGACACGATCTTGAAATGTCCGAGAAAGTAGAGCTGGAAAAACACAAGTATTTAAGTATTAAATACTTGTCAACAGAGGAAAAAACTTCTGCAATTAAAATTGTGTGTGTGAGTATTTTATATAATATACACACACACACTTTTTGATTTAACTGGGAATTAATTGAGACAGCTGAAAATAAAACGATTTTATCTAAGGTTTTAATCATTATATACCTTAAGTAGACTGATAAATCCTTATATTAATATGAAGTATTTAGAAGAAATGACCTCTTCAATGCATTTTAACATTGACTCCACTAGTGTGGCACATGTTCTTGACTTCACCAACTTGGTACCACGGGTACTGTACTTTTTACAGATTCTGTTATGGTGCAATTCATCTTAACTCAACAATACTTGAGAATATGTTGTAAGTTGTCAAGAGGATTAAGGCCTGGTGAATTATCAGGCCAATTAAGTATTTTTATTTTATTTTTCCACATGAAAGCCTGGACCAATTTCAAAATGTGACAAGGGTTTTAAGCCATGTTGAAATATTCTCGCAAATGTTTCCATGAATGGAACAATCCTACTGTGTAATATTTCTCTATATTTGACAGAATTCATCATATTTTTAAGAGTAATTAAGCTTCTAGTGCCATTTGTTGAAAAAAAACACCAAAAAACATTTGTTTAGAAGGATGTTTTACAATTTGTTGGAAATGATCAGGTAATGGAATTTCATCATTACTTTATCTAATTGTACTTGATTTACAGAGTATTGCCGAATTCGACCGACAAATTCTAAGAGGTGAGAGGTATTGTTTTTAAAGTCCTATTAAAAATTTTATTTTGTAGTTATCTTCTCTATTATAAACATACTGAACAAAAATTCTTTACATATTTTTGAATACTCTAATCAAAGAACTTTACTTCACCTTTCAACTCTGAAAAGGTAGAAATTTCAAATCGATTTTATGAACTTGACAACACTTTCTATATGATTTCCAATATAAAGTAATTTTTATTTCTCGTTTATACTTAATATGTCATATTTTCTACAATTTCATCAAGATTCTCATATTTTTTACAATATTTCTCCAGAAATAACAATTTAGCTTTAATCATTAAAAGTATTCTGAGTTAATACTTTACATTTACCAGCTATGCAACTTTTAGTAAAGGTTTATCTAGGTTTCATTTACAACTTACTAAATTTAACTATTTTAACAATCATTTAAACCACATGTGATTTTAATACCTGAAAATGGTTGTAGTTTTGGTATTTTTCCCCCTCTTTTGATTAAAGGTTTGATCACTTTGGATTGTTAACACCCTCTTTATCATTATTTATTTACTTATTTTTGCACCTGTAATTATGAGCACATTATATATATTTCAGTTTTAGATGGCATTCAATACTTTTTTTAAAAAAATGAATGATTTAAATGATTTTTTTCAGTTCTTTTCTAGATATATTTAACAGCACATTTCATCAAATAAAAATTTTATGTAACTACATAGTTAAAACGACCATGGCAATGAACTAATTTAATTATGAATTCTTACTTCATCATTAAATTGCAATTATTGTATTCTGAAGTATAATACTGGATCAAACTTATACATATAATCTATACTTATAATAAAGCTCAGTGCGTGCGTGCGTGCGTGCGTGCGTGCGCTACAAGTCAGACCGTTGGACCTACAGCTACCAAATTTGGTGCTTGTATACCTTGAAGGTTGGGAATGTGCACCTCGGAGCTCCTTTTTTTTTTTTTTTGAATTTTTAATTAGAATTTGAATTAAAATTTAAGCGAAACTCCGACGTTTTTCCGCTATAACTTCCGAAAATATTATCGCACAAACATGATTTTTAAATCAATGTAAAGCTTAAAAAATTAGCTTTCTAATGGTATCAGCATTTTAATGTATAATATAAACCTTTATTTTTAACGAATTTTTAAAGAAATATTTTGACCATGTTTTTTTGAGCACCTGACTGGATAAAATAAAAGAAAACAATGACGGAAGTTCAAATAATAATAAAAAAAACTATCATCGTAAATCAAATCTAAAGAAACAATACTTTTAGCACCTAAAGAAATGATACTTTTAGCACGTGACTGGATAAAATAAAATAAACACAAAATGTGATATTTTCTAAAAAAATAAATGTAAGGCAATGCAATATCTGCATCATTAATTCCATAAATTATCTTTATTTACAGTAAACCTGATTGAATTTAGACAGGATATCCTGACTTAATGGCATATTTCTATAATCATTTGCAATATCTGTATCATTATTTCAATAATTTTTTTCCATTATAAAATGTGATAGTTTCTAAAAAAATAAATGCAAAGCCAAGGTTTCTATAATCGTTTGCAATATCTGTATCATTAATTCAATATATTTTTTTTTTCCTTTTTCGCTTTCTTTAAAGAAACATATTTAATATTTTGGCAGAATCACGGAAAAAAACCTTTTTAATTTCAGGCCAATCAATGCCGGGAATTACTTCAAGGCTAATGAATATGTGACTTAATTTAAAATTTTAGAGCACATTACTCATGGCGAACCAGCTGGTCACCAAAGGCGGCTAGTCTCAAATAAATCTCATTCTTTATATTATATTATTTTGCCTAATCTTTTCGTAACAATTAAAAGTAAAAAGAGATCATTAACTTTATCCTGTGCATTTTTAATTTGTTCTCGAATAAAGATTTAATTCAACTTCACTTTTTGTGTGTGTGCGCATTACTGACTTATAAAAAGTTAACCATTTTCTTTTTGGTTGTTTGCAGTTAAATACTTTTAATAACTGAAGTAAAACTAGCTGGCATCACAAAATACAATTAATTTAATAACTGAACCAGCTATTAACCAAAGACAGACATTCAGTAAAATATAATTCATGTTCGTTTGAAAATACTTTACGCATAACTATTTAGGTTCCACAGACCATTGCAAACTTTTTTTGCATTAAATTTTAAGGAAAAGGAAGTATGCAAACTATACTTCTTTTTAAACATGGAAAGGGTGGAGAGACATAATTTTTGTATTTATTCAAAGCCTTATTTATGCATACATGTTTTCGGTAAAAATGGCTAAAGTACTTTTTATTAAATGGGGAAAATATTTTAAAGGCATGACAAAAATATAAAAAACTAATTTTATATGAAAAAGCTTTTTTTATATCATTTCAAAAGTAATTACCCACAACAATGGCTTCTCTGTCTGCTTCTCTGTTTGGTCGGATACGAATGAACTCTTGGTGAAGATTCATGGCTACTTCAGTGTTGTTATTAATGAATATCTTGACAGGTTTCTTCAATACAGCAGCTGCAAGATCTTTCACCTATAACAAGAAGTGTGTTGAAATAAAAGAAATCGTGACAATGAAAAAGAAGATCCAATTCTACAAGAAATATCTTACTTCATCATTAAGAGTTGCTGAGAACAACATAGTCTGTCTTTCATAGCAACACTGCTTAATAATTTCTTTCATTTGTTCAGAAAAATATTCATCTAAGATTCTGCAAAAAAGAAGAGTAGGAGTATAGAAGATAAAAGGATAATAAGTCAGTTAAATTAATATTTTATTTACTCCATCATGAAAAATGCAACAAAAAAAATCTTTCAAACATTTAATATCTTTTCAACGGTTTTCCTTTTCATCTAGATATCAATTCAACAACACTTTTAGAATCTGAGACACAATAAATAAAAATTAGATTTTTGCACATTTTTGTAACAGTCATTTTAAAGGAAATTTATTTTGATATACTCAAATTTCGATTATGAATATAGTAGAATTACACAGAAAAGTTTACTTAATACTTTCAAAATATATATATAATAAAAGTAAATAACTCAAACTATGAATGGTTAAGTATTAGAATTACCACAGTAAAATTTAATGAATGTGAAAAAAGCAAACAAACCTATCTGCTTCATCCAAAATTAATATTTCTATAGAATGAAGATTGAAAGAAGGGGTATTTTCAAGGTGATCAAGTAGTCTTCCAGGAGTAGCAATAATAATATCAGGTATACGTCTCAAAGCTAATTCTTGAGCCTTCAATTCTAGACCACCTATGAAGTACATAAATACTTTTGCCATCAAAAGTTCAAAACAATAATGTTACAGAATATATATATAAATATCCAAGATTATTCTCACATTTAATTAATGACAAACAATAACAGGCAATTTTTGTCACTGATACTAGACAATTAACAAGGCATGTTTGTCCTTCAAACGAAATGGATATTTATTCATAAAACATCTGCCTAGCAATAAAAGATAGCTTGAAAGCACTGTGGAAAATGTGGATTTTGTTTATACTATCCCAAAAAATAATCACAGTTCTCTTTATTATACAAAATTTATTCCACATTTTGCTTTCTAGGAACAAAAATCTTTTTATAGATACAGCTAAAAAAAATTCATAAGTGAAAACATTTTAGAATTCATAGAAATCATTACCAGCAAAAGTGAAATAAGAGTAAAAAAACGTTTAAAAAAATTTTTTTTTTTTTATTTATCTAGACCTTTGATATAGCTTATATAACAATGAAAAGAATACGAAAAGATACATAAAAGGTAAGCAATGAAGAATATTTTTGAATTCACATTAGTAACACATTTTTCCAGATATCAATTATATTTTTAACTCAATTCATGAATCATGGTTGTAACTTAAATATGAAAAAATTCCTTGAGTTTTCAATGCATGTACATGCAACTGCTTATTGCTAAGAAGTATTTGCAGATCAATTTAGGAATGTTCAAATCAACTAATTTATTTTAAAAAAAGAATAGAAATGAAATACATGTAATTCAATATATTTTCCGGCTATTTCAGCATGTAAAGCAAACAAATATTCCTACTGTTTTAAAATGCATCATTTGTAGAATAATATACACTGAAATCAGCATACACAATTGTTAACTAAGTGATTTGATTATGGCACAAAAATCAGGTTTGTTCCAAAATAGTGTCTGACTGTGTCAAAATGAGAAGTTAGAATATAATTAAATTCAAATTGAAGTTCAGAAGAAATATAAAAGTTTAATTCAACAGTTCTCTTTTTATAATCAACTATAAAATAGCATATAAATAAATGAGTGACTCGTTAACTCAACTCTTATTTGTTTTAAATGAAATAGTTATCTTTATTTTTAAACTTTAATAAAGAAAAATACATTATAATGACATTATTTTCAATTCTTGTGCCATTTAATAGAAAACTTGAATATTTTTACGTATAAAAAAATATGTAGTACAGAAGAAAACTTAACATTGTCACTTAATTGTTATATTTTATCAAAAAATTATTAAAAATTAAGTGTTGAAAAGATTTCATATATTTTTTTAAAAAATTATTTGAAATAAATCAGAAAATAAACCATAATATATTTTGTCAACAATAAAACATATGCTTTGTAAAAACAAGGGATAAAAATCAAATATTAAATCTGTAACTAACATCAGAAGAATAAATTTTGAATTCATAAATAATATAAGACGAGTACTAAGAAACTATAAAAACTTTTATATTATGTTATTATCATTAATAATTTTAATTAATGTAGCTTCCTCAAATAATAAATTAGCTTTATGCTTTACATAGCAAAATTATGTCTAAAATATGCTGTGATAATCAGGCTGCAATTCTTTTTTTCTTAAAATACTTGTGACAAGTTTAAAATTAAAACTTAAAAGATAAAATTCATCAAGGTACATTTAATTGATTTTTGTTTTGTCAAATCAAAATGAAATGTTTCTAACTTTTTAACACCTTTATTTTGTATGAATTAAAAAATGCTGCAAAACTTTTATTTACTAGTTTCTAATTTAACCATCTAAAGGTTAAACACGTATTTCAATTTAAGCCTTGGCCATCTTCAAGATTGTTGCATTTGCATTTCATCACATGGTCAGTAACATAGGAAATAACCTATAAAACAAGGAATTTCTGTATCTTTTATTGGTTATTTTATTAATTCTATTGAGATGATGGACCTATGAAATGACATGAAATAATTTTGCACTCGTGGCAGTATGTTACCAAATCTTGCAAAAGTTGTGCAGCAAACAGAAAAAATAAGAATACAATATACAAAAGAAAATTCAATACTAACCAGCAGATAAAACAATTTCGATTTTAGTAAACTGAGCCAGCTGTTTTGAAACTTGATACACTTGAACAGCAAGTTCCCTTGTAGGCAACAAAACTAAAACTCTGGTAACAGGCTTGTCTTTAGGTTTAAAAAGCAAACGTTCTAATACAGGAAGCATGAATGCAGCAGTTTTACCTAGAAAATTCATATAACAATTAAAAAGAATTTTTTTCATCAAGTAACTTTATGTGACAAAGAAAAATTCAAAATGTCTCTAAGGAGAGTGAAAAGATTAGTGTTTAAATTAAAAATACTACTGTTGACAAAAATATGCACGATTCTGGGCATGTATTTTTATTACAATAGTATGAGATAAAGTAAATGCATTTATTGCTATCCAATAAACTATGGTTATTTTTTTAAATTCTGATAACCACACATAGCAATATAAATAGACGGCATAATGAATTTTCTTTCAATATTTTATAATTCAATTATGTATACTTTTCTGCAACATTTGTATGCATAAGTTAAAAATCTTATTTTGTGTTATTACTGTCATCAGATAAGATAATTTAATTCAATTTTTAAATTGCTTGATAACATTATTTAAAGAATGTAATATATTTTATACAGGTTTATTTATTATGTATGATTAGATTCTTTCATTTTAATTTCATTATGTCCTACCTAGTTTAAATTTCATTACAATGCAAAATGTCATTTTAATGAAGATACTAGTTAATATTTCATATTCAGTCTGGAAAGGGGGGGGGAGGATGCTTACTCAATATAAATACTTACATTACACTACAGAATAAGAAAAACATCAGGATATTCTAACAATATTTAATACACAAGCCATTAAACACACCAATGCTTTCAAGTTAATGGCGATTCAGTCAGTGTTTTAAAGATTAAAAAGACAACTATTAAAACACTGGACAATTAATTATAAGTTCACATGAAGCAAAACAAATAAATCCGTAGTCACATTCTGCTTGATTTGAATCTTATAGATACCCCCTGCTTTTATAAAATTTGTTACTGTTCCTTCTCAGATTCAGAAACTCTCAGTGGTTTTGCACATACATTAAGAAACATTTATTTTGCCAAAAAAGGGGTGAGATGAAAGGTGGAAGGAGGAGATGTTGACATTAAACATTAGGGAAGATTCATATTATTCACAGAATTAGGGAGCATAATAACTAAACAAAATACATTTGTCGAAAAGTGCTAATCATAGGCTCCAGAAACAAACAATATTTATTAACATAACGTTGAAATTCTTACATATATGTAAAGTTCTCAGCAATTTATGCCTAGGCCTTTTTGAAATTCAATATATATTTAATAGAGTGGGGTATAAACAAGTCCTTTAATAAAATTGAACTTGCAGTCAAATAAATGCAGTTTTTCAAAATAAATGAGAATTATTTCAAATACATTTTCTTATTTACAAAAATACTGAAACATTTAAAAGAAAGTTACATGACAATCAATGCAAAGAAAAAAAATTTCAACAAAGAATTACCAGTTCCAGTGGCAGCACAGCCATAAATATCTTTACCCATCAGAGCCACAGGAATTGTTGCAGCCTGGATAGGAGTGGGGTGTAGAAAGTTCATAGTTGTAATAGCCTGCATTTGTAATAGAGAACAGTTAAACTATGAAGAATTACTATCAAAAACAGAAAATGAATAACAAATGTTATAAATTTGAAAAGTCTATTTAAAATTTCTAAATACAAAATAAGAGCCTGATATTTAATATGAATATATATAATGACACATATTACAATATTTACAATTCATACACAAAGAACAATATTCCCAAAAGGCTTAACAAGTTAATATATAACTTAATATGATATTTCAAAAATCAAAAATAATGGATAATTTTTTTACAAGTTAAATTTATTTATTTATTTTTAATACACAAATATACATGTTTCCAAAATCATAACGTCAACAAGACAGAAAGGAATTTTAGCATAAACTATAGCAATTTCACTAAATAATAAATATTATGTGAAGTGTCCCTTACAATATTTTAACATATTTAGAGTGTTAAAGCAAATACACTCCATTAAAAAAAGATACATTTACTTAAAAATTATAGAAAAATATTATATATTTTAAAAAGGGAAAATGCTGCAACAATTTCTAGTTTTCAACCAGAAACATTAATAAAGTTAAAAAGATGCTTATTTTGAAATTAGAAATAAAAGGGGGGTAAAATGTTAGTGCATGTTTTAAGAAGCATTTTTCGCAGCTAACACAAGATAATATATCTCATTATCTTAACACTTGCCAAGGAAAGAATCTAATCGAGTTCTGAATTCTAAATTAATGCAAATAAAGTTGTTGTTTTTTATTTTATTACAATAAAAAATCAAAACAAACATTTGGAACAAACTGCGTCCAAAATTCATTTTCTAAAATTTGCTTTTTTTTAATGCATTTACTCAAACAAAATTGGCATAATTTGAAGAAACACTTTTTAAAATAGTGCAAAAATAATTTTTGTGTGATAATAAGGTTTGATGTTATGACGAAAATACATTAAATTTCTGATTTTATTGTTATAATAAACTTCTATCTAAATTTCTTTAATAACGTTCTTAGTAAGTCTCTAACACCCAAAAAGCTATTTCTGCCAAATTTTATGTTGTTAACATCAATGATAAATTAAGCCCTTTTAAGGTGCTTAAAAATATTCACATTTAGCATCTTGCAACCATTTTTCATGAACTACACACCAAGCTAGTTCATAGGAACTTCACTGTTAGGAAATGATACCATATCTGATATTTTAAATGTATTTTACATGCGAACTTTTTTTTCTATGTATATTATAATCCAAATGATAATCTTTCCATATGTGTTCCTCACTGCTATCTGATTTTTTGTACGACTTTATCTACTTTTCAATCTTTATTATATATATATATATATATATATATATATATATATATATATACTAGCCACCTTTGGCGACCAGCTGGTTCGAGATGATTAATGCATTCTAAAATTTTCAATTCAATCACATATTTATTAGCCAAAAATTATGAAATAGTTAAAGTTAAAAGATTCAATAATTAGTTGTTAAAGAGTCGGTAACTTTATTCGGAAAAACTTTTTGAGTTTAATGCTCTTATAATTTATCGATTATGCTTCCAAAATATTAAAAATGTTTATTTCGGTGATGTTGCCAAAATATTAAATATGTTTTATTAAAGAAAGCAAAAAAGGGAAAAAAATTATTGAATAAAGGATTTAAATGTTGCAAACGACTATAGGAATCTTGGCCTTGCCCTTTACTTTTTTAGAAACTACCACATTTTATAATGGGAAAAAAATATTGAATTAAGGATACAGATATTGCAAAAGATTATAGAAATATGCCCTTAAGTCCGGACTTCAATGCATATCCTGTCTAAATTCAATCAGGTTTACCGTAAATAAAGAAGATTTATTGAGTTAATGATATAGATATTGCAAACGATCATAGAAACCTTTGCTTTGCATTTATTTTTTTTAAAAATATCACATTTATATATTTTTTATTTTATCCAGTGTTAAAAGTTGCATTTGTTTAGATTTGATTTGCGATGATAGTTTTTTTTATTTGAACTTCCGGCATTGTTTTCTTTTATTTTATCCAGTCAAGTGATAAAAAAACATGGTTAAAATATTTCTTTAAAAATTCGTTAAAAATATAAGCTTGAATTATACATTGAAACTTTGATACCATTAGATAGCTTATTTTTTAATCTTTAAATTGATGTAAAACTCATGTTTGTGCGCTAATATTTTCAGAAGTTATAGCGGAAAAACGTCGAAATTTCGCTTAAATTTTAATTAATTCAAATTCTAATTCTAATTAAAAATTCGAAAAAAGGGCTCCGAGGTGCACATTCCCGATCTCCAATTTATACATGTACCGAATTTGGTAGCTGTAGGTCCAATGGTCTGGCCTGTAGAGCACCAACACACACACACACACATTGAGCTTTATTATAAGTATATATATATATAAACCAAATCATCACCATGAGAATACTGAGATAAAATAGAATGAGTAATGAAACAAAAAAATATTAAATGGGAGGGGCACTACATTAATCTTTTCTTTTATAAATTTATAAAATATATTTAGGGCTGCAAATTATTATTTTTCAAAGATTGTCTAATAATGGTTCAAATTATACTGATTATTTTTACTTCAAAAGTTCTTTTTTTTTTTTTTCCCCCATAACCTCCCACCTTTATTTTTTGTAATTTGAGATACACTTCAAATACTGTTAACAATAAGTCCAAATCAGTTTATGGTGGAATAGAGGAGCAGATTAAATAACACATCAGCAAAATTTGGAATTTAAATTAACTTGGATTTATTAATATAAATTGAAACAATAACTATTTCAGATAACTTGCAATTTAAAATTTTGATGATATAACAGAAATACTTCAAGAAATAATATAAATAAATCAGCCAGTCACCAAAAGCAACTAACTTAAAATAAATAAATGTCATGTAATCATTTTTCATAAAAAATTAACTTCCTCAAATGCAATTTCTAAATTTAGAAAATAACAATCAAAAGTGGCTTCAGTGAGTTTGTGCACCCATTTTTGATGTAAAATTTAGATAAAACTTCTTAAATCAATTCTCCAAGAAAATATTTAAAATATAAAGATAATATTCACTCACATACAGTATCTTTGTTCTCAAGAGTATTTGGAAAAAGGACCCTCAGTAGAACAGAATGATTATTTATTCATCAAATATTGCATGAGAACAATGGAATGCTGAACAGCAGCATGAGAAATGCACCACTAGAATTCTCTGAAAGCTAACAATTGTTGAATTTTGCATTTCTTTAAGAGGTGACCATATATTGTTAACAGAAAAACGTGTTACAAAAGAGATTAAATAGTTTTCAGCCCTTAATTATAAGTTTTATTAATTTTTTCCATGAAACTTAAATTCACTTTCTTTAGATTAATCAACTAGAAGGCATGATAATTTATACTAAATAATTCTTTTCCCACAAATTATTTTTAATAATTTTTCTATTCCATAACAGTTAATATTCATTTCTTTAATGTCGACAGAAAGTGTTTTTAAAATAAAATTTTCCTAATACACAACATTAAGAAATAGATCAATAGCCGAAATTTCAATTAAAAAGGTACATATGCATTAAAAAACCCTTCTTTTATCTATGAATAAATTTGCAATCCCACTTAAATAAAGAATTAAAGGTTGAAGTTAATAGAATTTTGACCAATATCATTAAAAGTAAACACTTTTTTATATCAACTGAACTATTAATACTTACTTTTTGCAATGGTCTAGAAAGATTCATCTGTTGAAATGTCATAGATGGATCGTACTGCACTTCATCACCAAATATTCTATCAATATCACCATTTATCTGAACAACAACATAAAAAAATGAGATGAGAAATAAAATACAGCAAAGAAAATGTAATCGTATAATAAGATCAATTCCAGATTTGTACTATGATGTGGCAAGAATATTTTTTCCCCATCAAAAAATAAATAAACGGTTTTTAAGGATTTCTAATGATGCTACATATTTGAATTCCTAAAGAGCTTTATGACTTACTGAAACAACTTTGTCAATTTCATATAGTCCTTTCTTCTTTTTTTTCTTCTTTTTCACCTTTAGAACATCTGGATTTGAAAAAAAAAATTAGCAAATTTCAATCAAATAAAAAAAATAAATGAATTTTTAAAGAAAAATTAAAATACATTTTACAGAATAAACACAACATTTTGAATCAATTTTTAGAAATTTGTATAATTTTAAAGAGCAATAAATAACTAGGTTTTGAAACACACACTGACAAAAAAAAAAAAAAACGTTATTGTTTTTTGTGAGCTTGTACTTCATTACTAAATATTAAATGATTGCATATCTTATTATTAAATGTTAGCTTAGTCACAATTTTAATAGCAGAGTAGTCACAATTTCTAAACACCAGTCACCATTCATGAATTTCATCGATATCTATAATATTTTAAAATGAAGATGAGTGTGTATATATTGGTGCTCTATGGGTCAAACTGTTCGATATACAGTTAAAAATTTGGCAATATATAATTAGAGGTCGAAAATATACATCTCTGGGGGATTTTTTAAAAATTTTTATTAAATATTAAGCAAGATCTACAAATTAAATGAATTGTTTAAGAAAAAATTAAAATACATTTTACAGAATAAACACAACATTTTGAATCATTTTTCAGAAATTTGTGCGATTTTAAAAAGAAATTTGTGTATTAAAAATTATGCATAATTTGTAGATCACAATGCTGAAGGTCTTTACTCTCTGTAGCAATATTAAAAAAAAATCATTTTTTAAAAAACATTTGGTTGCAGCCCTCTTCCCCCTCCTCCTCAAAAAAGTATCAAAGTTTTACCTCTTCCACTTTTATTCAAGTTTAAATTTTAAGATAGCTGAAATATTGCAAAGCTTTTATAATAAAATGAAATATGAGATTATCAAAATTTAAAGCTTAAAATTATTTTACTGAAGTCATTATTGAGAGTCCAAGGTACATAAACATTTAATGGTAAATTTTAAAGAACATTATTCCAGACAAATCAGCTGGTGCACAAAGGTGACTAGTATTAAAATAAACAAGCTGTAATAAATAATATGCCAATCCTGTTTTTTGCAGGTTGATAAAAGTTACTTTTTAAAAAGAATATCAGTTTTGAAAATGTATTGCAAAAAAATTATGAATACAAAGCTGCTAATAAAAATTTCCATTCCGTTTTAAAAAGATTGCATTCTTAAGAATAGTGAAAAAAAATTGAGAGCAATTTCATATTATTGAATATCACAAAATCAAATTGTGATAGAAAAACATCAAATTCTGACAATTAGCAATTAACATTTATCAGTAATTTTAACCAACTGCACTAAAAATGACTCATGGTCACCAATTGAAACTTGACTGAAAAAAATTCTAAAATATTAAATATTACAAATAAAGTTGTACAAAAAAGATAAGGTGAATTTAAAGAAAAAAAATTAAATTATACCTCGTATTGTAATAATGAAATAAGCTTTTATAGTTTATTAATAATAATCGTGCATCTAATTACTTTTAAAAGTGTGAAGAGTTAAAATGAATATTTAATGACAATATAAAACTTAAAAAGCCATATGCAAGTTATTTATTAGACATTTACAGTTTCATACACTATTATAAATATATTGGACAAACATTGGGCTTTCTGTAAAAAAATAGCCAGTGAAATAGAATTTACTGCAAATAAAAAAATAAAAATTCAGTATCATAGCTGTATTTTATCTCATTGAATTGTTTTGTGTATAAAGATAAATTTTAAATAATAAAGTCAAGGATTTTGTTATATTTTTTCACTCATTAGAGAAAGGACAAACAAGCAATATAGACCACAGCAATGCAGTGAAATAGAAAAATCATCCCTCATATGGTATTAAAGTATTACAATTCACATCTTGAATCTTCAATTCAAAACTGAATTAAGTCTTCAATTTTGAAATCTAAATATTAAAAACAATTACATAATCTATACTTATAATAAAGCTCAGTGTGTGTGTGTGTGTGTGTGTGTGTGTGTGTGTGTGTGTGTGTGTGTGTGTGTGTGTGTGTGTGTGTGTGTGTGTGTGTGTGTGTGTGTGTGTGAGTGTGTGTGTGAGTGTGTGTGTGTGTGTGTGTGTATGTGTGTTGGCGCTCTACAGGCCAGACCGTTGAACCTACAGCTACCAAATTTGGTACATGTATACCTTGGAGGTCCGGAATGTGCACCTCGGAGCCCTTTTTTCGAATTTTTAATTAGAATTTGAATTAATTAAAATTTAAGCGAAATTTCGACGTTTTTTCGCTATAACTTCCGAAAATATTATTGCCCAAACATGATTTTTATATCAATTTAAAGATAAAAAAATTAGCTTTCTAATGGTATCAGTTTTTTTAATTTATAATGTAAACTTCTATTTTTAATGAATTTTTAAAGAAATATTTTAACCATGTTTTTATCACGTGACTGGATAAAATAAAAGAATGCCGGAAGTTCAAATAAAAAAAATATCATCGCAAAATAAATCTACAGAAATGCAACTTTCAGCACGTGACTGGATAAAATAAAAGAAATATAAAATGTGATATTTTCTTTGAAAAATAAATGCAAAGCAAAGGTTTCTACAATCGTTTGCAATATGTATACCATTAACTCAATAAATCTTCTTCATTTACGGTAAACTTGATTGAATTTTGACAGGATATGCATTGAAATCCCGACTTAATGGCATATTTATATTATCGTTTGCAATATCTGTATCATTAATTTAATACTTTTTTCCCCTTTCTCGCTTTCTTTAAAAAAACATATTTAATATTTTGGCAACATCATCGAAATTTTTTTTAATATTTTGGAAGCATAACCGATGGTTAAAACTGACGGATTTATAAAATTAAAGAATATTACTAGGAAAAGGTGTACTTTTAGAACTTTCCGTCCATCATCTTAAAGAAAATACTAATTTCAGGTTAATCAATGCCCGGAATTACTTCAAGGCTAATGAATATGTGATTTAATTGAAAATTTTAGAACGCTTTACTCATGGCGAACCAGCTGGTCGCCAAAGGCGGCTAGTATCAAATAAGAAAAATTGAAATAATTTTAAGAAAACTTTGAAAATAATTATAGTGTTGCAAATTCCCTTTCTATCCATTTAATAAACAATTACAACTAACCATCTATGTCTTCATTTTCAGATGATAAAACAGCTAATTCCTCTGTTTCACTTTCTAGTATACCATCATGCTGCTGGACTTCTTCTTCTGCTTGATTTTCTTTCTCTTCTGCTTCATTTTGCACTACCTTTTGAAGTTTATTCAACTGAAAACAAAAATCAAACATTTTTTGTCCCAGTGCTGAAGATCAGTTTAATATAAATGATTATCATAAAATGTCTCTTTTATATTAATTTATATTCCAATCAGTATTAAGATTTAAGAATTCAACAGATAGAAAAGGTTGGCATTAAATTATACAAATTGTGCAATGAGAAATTTCGGTAAAAAGGGATATCGATTTAAATTTCATGAAAGGCATGAATTCATTATCTTTGAGCAAAATCTAAGAGTGAGGGACATGAGTCATAATCAGAATTTAATTTCATAAGAAAGTATGACAAGCATCTCTTCTGTTATTTTCTTATCAATTTTAAATTCATCACAAATCTATTTGCTTGGTTTTAAAAAGAATAATTAATTTTAAAAAAATTAAGAAAAAATAAATTAAACAGCCATAATGAAAAACTAAATTAGGTCTAATTATATTTAACTTAATCTGAGGAAGGGGGAGGAGGCTTTCATTTGATAATTTTAAAAAAAGACTACACAGTACACATCACAAAAAAAAATGCTATTCTTACCTTCTTTTGGCGCCTTTCTTCTCTAATTTGAGCTATCTTTTCTTCTAGTGTACTTGGCTTACTCCTAAATTTTGAAAAATCATTCCAAGAAGCATTCTGAGAAGCATTTTCATCAAAAATGAAATTTGACGAAAATTTTTCTGATTCACGTAGTTCATCATCATCAACCTATAAAAAAAAATTTTGTTAAGCCTTCAAATATTATGTTGTTTTGTTCATAAAATTATAAAAACTAAATTATCTGATATGAATGATATATCTGAAGTTAAATGAAAATGTAAATGATCTACAAGCAAGATCGTAAATATCTTGAGTAAAAAGATTTTAATTTTCAGTATACCAGGCTGTAAAAAATTTATTTTAAAAAGAAGAATGCTCCAATGCTTTTTGATCAGCCAGATGAATTCCACGATTCAAGACAGAGCTATAATTTTAAAAACAATGTAACACCAAATTTCATTTATCTACATTTTGGTGGGTTTTCATAATGTTTACAAATACGTGAATATACACACCCATAGATGTTTAACTGATTGATGGATTTGGTTCAAAATTTTTCTATGGTTCAATACATTAGATCCTAAAAGTGCAATCCAAATAACATCAATGTAATGTTTTGTATTTAGAAATTATCCAGTTCTCCCTCAAATAAACAAACCCTTAAAGTAACTGAATTTTATTCTAAATAGAGCAGAAAACTGTAACTTTAGTATTTAGAAATACCAATTCAAGTCGTTTTTCAGTTACCATATTCACAGACACACGTAATTCTAAAAATGTGTTATTCAGAGGTTTGAGTCATGGAAACTTTTTTTTGAACATTAATATTTTACATAAAATACAGCCTATAATCCAAAAGTTCTAGCATGATGAAATGGGGTGTTTATTTTATTTTTATTTTTTTGGAAGGAGGAGGAAAAAAACCCTTGGATATAATTTTTTTTTAAATGACTTTTAAGAAATGTATATAAGAACCATAAAAAATTACCAGTTTTTAAAGATTTGATGATGCTATACACTTGATCTATTATAAGACTTTATTTAAACCAAATACAAAATGGTAAATTAATCTGTCAAATTTAAATTTTCTTTTGCAAATATTATATTCTATGAAATGTGTAAATAATGGAGTGCATATTAATGGTGATTAATTACTGCATTAGTAAATTGTTAGATTAGCCTACTATAATAAATAAAACACAAACTTGACCAAATTACTGATTTTGGGCCTATTTTCATATCTAATAACTCAACCAAAATTTTGTTGATTTTAAATTCTTGTAGTTTTCCTCTTTCTCCCCACTGCCTGTGAATGAAAGTAGTACATAGTAGGGAAGGGTTTCAAGGCATGGAATATTTTTTTTATAGATCTCTTATAACTTGCCTTTAACATGGAATAAAATTTGATGGTTTTGGAGTAGCATTTTGAAACCTTTGGTAACTTTAAAATATTTGCTTATTAAACCAATTAAAAGAATAAGAAAAATGTCCCATTAAAAAATTTTGAACCTTCTATTAGGTGAGGAAAGGATCAATAGAAGTATTTAAAAATTAAAAATTACATTATTTTCAAAAATATTTTTAAAAAATTGACAGTAAGCCATTACTCATTCAAGGTTTGTTAGATACTGTTGGGAATAAGTCAAAATTTTCCAATTTATATTGGCAGCATCTGCAATTAGGTTCAAATTTTTCGAATCCAGCTAATTCGATGCAGTCACACTAAGGACAAAAATCTAATACGGTATGCTAATAAGATGACTTTAATTAACATATCATTGAAGATGAATTTTTGTTTATCGCCGTACATATAAATAAGAAGTCAAATGTTGGAGCAACAGATTGATTGAATTTTTGAGATGTTGGTTGTTGTTGTGTATATTCCAAGTAGTTGTGCATATTCGATAAGTATGTTTTTATTTTTCTTTCTGGTTATGAGATAAATGCAATAACTAATTAGGTCAAATTTATCTCAAGAGGTACTAGCTGCCTTTGGCGACCAGCTGGTTCACTATTATTAATACTCACTAAAATGTTCAAATATTTTATGTAACTCGGCTTCATAATAGGTGTTTTAGCAAAATATTTCTGACGGTTCAAATTTCAATAGCCATATAATTCACTTATACTATTATGTACTTCTTAAGCTGTTATGTTCATTGTACTGTGCATCTATCTCCAATTTTCAATCAATGCCCATAAAATTCAATTTTTAATTAAAAAGGAAATGATGAAACTGTAATTAATATAAAAACCTTTTTTTTTACTGAAATCATACTTAAAAAATATATATGTGAGCTGAGAGCCAAGTCATTTGGCAATAAAGTCTTATGTGAACTATAAAATAATTTTCATAACTCTTATTATCTCAAAGAATTATTCAAAAAAAATTCAGGGATTAATCAAAAAATTCAATTTGCAGTTTAATTTTCAAAAGAATTTAAATGATTTAAATATTGATTTTATTTAGAAATATGCTTTAAAATTAAGAAATTTCAAACAGTCCTTTGATCTTAAGAAATCTTATTCTACAAAATATGCCTGACACTCCAATTTTCAAATAAATAAAACACTTCTATCTTCTGCAATCAAATCTGACTGATTTATTAAGTTTTTAATAGTACAATTATAGAACATCAAAATTTGCTTATTTAGAACATCTAAATTTGCCAGTTAAATTTTAGTCTAAAATCGTCTGTTTTTATAGAAAAGTGATATTCAGATTTTCACAAATAAGTCAGCTTTAGTGATTGATTTTTTTTATTGGAGAGTAACATCTTATTTTAAATATTATAATATCAAGATTATTTTGTTAAATGATTCACAAATTGTATAAAATCTAATTTTTCCATTAAGAACATATTGTTAGCAAATGTATGACTTTTAAAAAAGATTTTGAAAGAAAAGAATGAATACCTACTATATATATATATATATATATATATATATATAAATTATATTTGTCTTAAATAAAACTTACATTGATTTAGCAGTACAGGTATTATGAAACATCATGGAGAACTTTTCAACACATTCACTATTTAGAAAATATAATACTTTATATTTATTTCATGCATACATGAGCGAAAAATCTCCCTTTTACATAGATAATATGCTTATTTTACAACAATAGTTAACTTATTTTTTAATTTGTAGCTTCTCTCAATGTGATAACAACACATTGATAAGAGTTGTTTTTTTCCAAGTGCTCTTGTGCAGTTTCAATTTTATTTTTATTTTATATGAAATAAATGGTTTAAAAATAATTTAATAATTGTTTTAAAATTCATTATAAACAGAAATTCAATTTATAGGTAAAAACATTAGTATTGCTGAAAAGATTATTTTTTGAACTTCAATGCAATTCAAAAATCAATTTTGTGCAGTAACATTTTTGGAATTTATCATGAAAAAAAAAATGATGAAATTTCACCTGATTTTTAATTTAAACTGTAATTCAAAATTCAAAAAAAAAATTGCTCAGAGGAGCACATTCCGGATCTCCAAAGTTATACATATTTCAAATTTAGTGCTGTAGGTCAAACGGTCTAGCCTGCAAAGTGTCGCCAAGATGCACTCATATTGATTCATAATAAAAGTATTGATTATATTTTTATTTTATCAAATAGTTAAGTATATTATTAGAAGTCCAAAGTAAATGAAAATTATTCCTAAGCATGAACTATTCTATTAAATATTTCTGTTATAATCAGTGATGGAATAATCAATATCCTATGTGATATACTTCATCTTTCCTCACTGAGTATATAAAGTTTATATCATCTGATTTGCTCTCAATTCCTTCAACATAGTATGCAAAGATTCGTGAATTAAGAGGAAACAAATCCCTTAACATATTAGTTAAAATCTAAAAATTATATAAATTTTCACACAATTTAAATTACAACATTCTTTTCAAGAACTGTTTTGGAAATGTTTCTAGTCGAATATTTCTTCATTGATACTTTTCTGTTATGATTATTTGCATAGTCAGTAATAAGGCAGTGTAATCAAATTTTCTCGTGAAAAAAATTAAACATTTTTTAAGCACCTTCAGGAAAAAAAAAATGAATAATTATCATAGTAGTTTTGAAAGCAAATCCATTCATAATGGTAAAATTCATTAATTAGAGCAAGAAAGTATCCAACTTTTTACAAATATAAGCATAGAATATCATCGCTAAGATTGTGACAAAACCATTGGCACTAATTTTTCTACAAGTTTATGCAAAATCTTACAAAAGCATTTTCACTGCATCTCTGAAATTATTTTATTACACTACAGTTAATTGCATTATAAAAACATTACACTAGAACTTCATTAATTTATTAAGTACTAGCCGCCTTTGGCGACCAGCTGGTTCGCCATGAGTAATGCGTTCTAAAATTTTCAATTAAATCACATATTCATTAGCCTAGAAGTAATTCCGGGAATTGATTGGCCTGAAAGCAATATTTTCTTCAAGATGATGGACGAAAAGTTCTAAAAGAACACCTTTTCCTAATAATATTCTTTAATTTTATAAATCAATCAGTTTTAACTATCGGTTATGCTTCCAAAATATTAAAAATGTTTTTTTCGATGATGTTGCCAAAATATAAAATAAGTTTTTTTTTTTCAAAGAAAGCGAGAAAGGGAAAAAAGTATTGAATTAATGATACAGGTATTGCAAACGATTACATAAATATGCCATTAAGTCCGGATTTCAATGCCTATCCTGTCTAAATTCAATCAGGTTTACTGTAAATAAAGATAATTTATGGAGTTAATGATACAGATATTGCAAACGATCATAGAATCATTTGCATTTATTTTTTAAAGAAAATATCACATTTTATATTTCTTTTATTTTATCCTGTCACGTGCTGACAGTTGCATTTCTGTAGATTTATTTTGTGATGATAATTTTTTTTATTTGAACTTCCGGCATGCTTTTATTTTATCCAGTCACGTGATAAAAACATGGTTAAAATATTTCTTTAAAAATTCGTTAAAAATAGAAGCTTACGTTATAAATTTAAAAAACTGATACTGTTAGAAAGTTAATTTTTTTATCTTTAAATTGATGTAAAAATCATGTTTGTGCAATAATATTTTCGGAAGTTATAACGGAAAAACGTCGAAATTTCGCTTACATTTTAATTAATTCTAATTCTAATTAAAAATTCGAAAAAAGGGCTCCGAGGTGCACATTCCGAACCTCCAAGGTATGCATGTACCAAATTTGGTAGCTGTAGGTCCAACGGTCTGGCCTGTAGAGCGCCAACACACACACACACGCACACACACACATTGAGCTTTATTATAAGTATAGATATAGATGTGAGAGGGAGAGAAAAAAAAAGGGGTTATGGCCATAAATAAAGAAATCTGGAATATAAAAATATATTATTTTTTAAAAATTAGGCCAACAGAGTTTCTCAGATTTTTTTTTTTAAATTTACTTACTAGTTTTTTCAAAACTTCAGTTATTTCAAGAATGGCCTTTCACATCACCTTAAAAAACTCTGGTTTGTTCAGTGTGTGTGTTCTATAATTTTAGCAAGTTCTTTTTTTAAGAAAAAATATTCTTTTTCTGCAACAAACTCAAATACTAACTTTCTTTTCTTTATGTCACTGCCAACAATTTCTTTAGCTCACTATTTCTTCAAAAGTAATCAATGTTTTAAATGGGCTGAGTTTGATTATACTCTTAATTCTTTAGTTATGTTTACTGATTTATTTTTACAAGCTTTCACCAATAACTGCGTTCATTTAAAAAAGTGTCAGTGAATTAAAAACACATTTTCATTGTTTAGCATTAAATGATTCTAAAGCTTTTTCCAGTAAAACTGTTTAAGAAATTGTTAAAATGATAACACTAAAAATTTTTTAACTCAAGTTCTTTCAAAAATTAACTACATACAAGAAGAAGAAAAAAACTCAATAAACTAATGTTATTACTTACTTAAACTAGTACCATTTCCAGGAATACATAAAATTATATCTTAAAAGAAACTAAAAAACTAGAAATTGACAAATAATCGTAAAAGAAAAACAATCTACAAAAACAGATGATATAAATATTTGATCCTCACATAGGATAAGCTGATCGATATATGTAGAATCCATATTAAAGCAAGATATATTAATAATTAAAACCACATAAAACGAGTAAGAAAAATCAGTAGTGTTACTTAAGTATAAATTTAAAAAGAACAGAGGAACAAAAAAAAAGAAACTAAATATAATGAATAAATACAAGCATCCTTCAAGAACCTTAAATAAAAGGCACTTTTAGATTAAAGTTTATTAAATGTGTGAAAACTGCAAAAAACATTTACTTGAGTAAGTATAATCTGAAGTCCAATTAAAATGTTGCCAGCCTATTAAGTTTAGAAATTCGATGCAAAAGATTTGGTTTGATGGTACAAAGTTTGCTATTTATTTTGGTACTTTTCCGTTATCCATGTACAAATGTTGTGTTGCCAAGTGTAAGGTAAAAAATGATTGTAAGAAATTTGGCAAAATTCTACATTATTTGGCGGTTTCTCTCAGCACCTGTTTAACAGAAAAGTGCCTTTATTTCATATTCCAATTTTTTTTTCTAATTAATAACAGAAAGCAAATCAACATGAACAATAAACTAGGACGAGGATTTGACAGCTGATTTAGCAACTATGTCTGCCAAATTATTTCATTTACTGCCGAGGCAAGAAGGTATTTATCCTGTGGTAGTAAATGTACAAAGAATTTATAGATTTCTTTAAAATAAAAAGAGAAGGTGTTTCTACTCGAGTCAATGTCAAGTGTCTAGTCAATGTCACCTAACTATGCCTTAAATTTCTTATGACTGAAGAAATAGATATCCCTTTACTTCAACTGAAGATTGAAAAGATCATTATGAAAATCATGTTACTAACAGCACAATTATATACATAGTATCTAATATGGCAAATATATACCCAAGACAGAAAAAAATAACAATGCATAAACTTATGTTTTTCAGAATATTTTTTTACTAAAGAAGCAAGTTCTAAAGAATTAAATAAAAGTTTCATTTGTTAAGACGGCATAGGACTGGATCAAATAAAATAAGAAGCAAGATAGAAAATAATAGAACAGAACTAATAGATATGTATAATAATGATACTGGTATTATTATACATATCAGGCGTTTTATGACAATGTATCAGTTATATCGTAGATGCATCAGAATACTTGTTTTGAATAGACGCCACACTTCATTTCCCCATCTTTCTCCTAATGGATATGAAGTAAAATTACAATCAGAAGTTTCTGTAAACCAACTTTACTAGTCATCTAATTTTAACGAACCGCATTTAACCATCATAGTGAGTATGTCTGTATATATGCATAAGAATATATATAGACACAGTTATATAGCCAAATAGAAGTAGAAAAATTGAAATTTTAAAACAATTCTGTTTTATTTCATCATGGAACACATAATTTACATATAAAGAACAAGTGGCAAAAAATACATCTAAATTGTGACAAAGGAGTAGAAGCGACCAAAGTTTCTCATTTAAGTGGTTTTATGACAAGATTTTGATAGGTATGCTTTTTTGCTTTTGCTTGGGATGCTTTTATGGCATGCTTTGATTGGGGGGGTGTAATGTTAAGCAACTTAAAAAAAAATATTATAGAAATTAAAATTTTTTACAGGATTCCTATATTGGTAAGAATAAGTAAATTGAATATTCTTTCCCCTTTTTTTAAAAAAAATTATTTCTTAAATATGTTATGAATTACCATCTTTTTTAATGACTTGTGGCACCAGTTCTTATGCACAACTTTTGTTTCATATATAGTTTTTTATTCGATATACATTAAACTATTTTTACAACAAATAAAAATCAAGAATGAGTTAAATGCTCGATTAATACAGATTTTTGTGAACGAAAGTCCAATGCATGGAAAGAAACTCGACAATTTTCAGGAAATTTTCTAAAATGATATTTATCTAAAAAATATAAAAAAGCAAACAGATCTACGTACATTTCATTAAATAAAATATCTCACAAATTAAGGTAAATATACACAATAAATAAATAAGAACTCACTTCACTGCTATCAGCATCAGAGCCAATTATATCGCCATCGTCTAAAGTTCTAATAACACCATACTCATTCAAAAAAGCCATCTTATTCATTTAAAAAGGACGTAAATATAATTCGCACATGGAGATGAAAACATCACGATTACAGTTAAAGTGAATTAATACTTCTTTCAAGCTCTACGAAAGGCTAATAATTACATCTGATCCTGGTGAATTAAATTATCATTTTTTTTTATTTAAAAAGAGTAGCGATCATCATTTTTAATTTAATTTGAACTGTATTATTTTGCATTATGTTAAGTTAACATCTCATTAAAATGCATCTCATTTTTGTAAAAAAAAAAATTAATACTGACCCACAATAGCTAGTCATTTTCACCAACCACCATACACTGAATTTAGTGCGGTTTTCTTTTTTTTTCCCTTTCACTCTCATTTTTCTATCTAACTTACAAGATGGAATCTTGAATAAAATCAGAAAGTT
>JAPMOQ010026581.1:85353-195431 GCA_026543055.1 Argiope trifasciata | reverse complement strand
AGGCTCAAGAACAACATGTAAAAGTTGTTTTTGTAACCATTGAAAATTATTTAGCAATGCTAGCAAAGAATTTAAAAAAATACTTTCTTGCTGACGGCAAACTGATATCAAGTTACAAGTGGGTGAGGGACCCATTTCAAAATACTCCCGAAGGACTCTCAATTGAAGAGGAGGAAACCTTCATAGACTTCACGGTAAGTGGCGAAACCAAAAGACAATTTAGTAACAAATCACTCTTTGAATTTTGGGCAGAAGTGGATGCTGAGTTTTCTGCACTAAAAACAAGGGCATATCGCATTCTACTACCATTTTCAACATCTTACCTTTGTGAAACTGGATTTTCTGCGGTGGCTTCTTTGAAGACAAAATATAGACCTCAGCTAAATTTAGAAAAAGAACTGAGAGTGTCTTTTTCTAATATTAAACCCTCCTTCGAAAACCTTTGCACTGCAAGACAGGCCCAATAAAATCACTAATAATTATTAAATTTGTTTTTAATTTAGTAAGTTGTTTTAATTTAATAAGTTAATTATTAAATATGTCGAAATGTATTTTGTTTTGTATGTGTGTGTCCATTCTTTCCTTTCAATCACTTAATAATTTTTTAAATAGCATTTTCTCTTGGACATGCTCGCGCCCCCTTAGGGGGGCGCGCCCCACAGGTTGAGAATCACTGGAATAATGATATTAAAATGCTCATAAATCAGCCGGTTTTAACAGGGCCATCCATATGGGAATGCGGCGGGTGCAATGCTCCCTGGCCCCAAGCCTCAGGGGGCCCCCACCATGATTCAGAATTCAAATAATGTTCGAAACAATAACAGCTTTTACACCCACTGAAAGTATACAAAGCGTCGACGCCGTTGTTAGGCAATGATCGCAATGATACCTGTTGAAAGGGGATTGATTTAAGAATAAAGAAATCTACTTCAGAACCTGTTAAGACAGCGCGGCGCGACTTCTGGGCGCTGAGGCTGGATTCGTAAATCATCGGCTTTTTTTTTCTGCATTTGATGTAATATTCTTTATGGGTGCATCTATGTATGTTTGCTTATATTAAGTTGCTCAAACAAAAAAAATCAAAATGACAGATTGAACGATCAACTCATAGCAATGGATATTGCCTCACTGCTTAACCGGTCATGACAGAGATGAAAAGTATTAACGGAAAAGTTTTAATTTCTCAGTCGCCAGATTTGAATATATACGAAGCTCATAGTAAATAGTATAGACTTGTGCAAGTATGAAAAACATTGTTAATATAAGGTAAGTAGATTTATAATTAATACCTCACCTATTAGTTAATAACTTATAGTTATAGCATAAAATAATTTGATAATTCATTCTATTAATTACTTAATACTGTCACACATAATGATCAATGCCAAGAAAATATCCTTTTGGCTGTCAAAAAAATTAATAGAAAAGAAAAAAGAAGAAAAGCTAAACTTCGAAAAGTCACAAGTAAATCTGTTTTCTTGGCTACAAAATAATTTTGGTAAAGAAATTCTTCCAACTTCTGAAATTGCAATTGAAACTTCAACAGAGAAAGTTCTGAAAGAAAAAGAAGAAAGTTCTGCACAAAATACACAGTCCAGCAATAAAAAAGGCGAAATTTGTTAAGAATCGCGAGTTTATACAAATGTGACTGAATCAGGAAATAGTGACAATAACAAATATGATCCAGAGAGTATAAATGATGGCCAAGTATTACAACGGATAAATTTAGAATGTTGCGTGTTAAAAACGAACCTGCGCAACATAAAGGAGTTTTTGCTAAAAATGCTGGATCATTTTCTATTACCTACTACTTTAAAAAATGCCAAATGATGTGAAACTCAACTTCGCAGCTGGTTAATTTATTCAAAGACGCAAGATTCCGCATTTCGTTTTTGTTGCATACCTTTTACAAAAGAAGAGGGAATGACCAAACTACACGATTTATAGGTGGCTATAATAACTGCAAAAAGCTGTCAAATGTGATCCAAGATCATGAACGCTCTAGTTGTCATACTAATTCGTTTATTGCTTGGGAAGAATTACTAAAGCTGTTAAATTTATGTTCGACTATTGATAAAACAAATGAAGTTAACATAAGTAAGGAAACGGCTCAAATTGCTATTTTTAAGAATTGTTGATGTGATTCTGTTTTTAGTATGTAATAATCTTTCACTTCGAGGAACCCGTGAAATAATAGGGAAGCCTAATTATGGAATTTTTTTATTTCATCGAACTATTAAGTAAATACAATCCTGTGCCAATGGAACATATAAACCAAATAATAAATTCCAAAACCAGAATTGTGCATCAAAGAAGAAGGTCTCAAGAATAAATTATTGCTGCTTTAGGAAATGAAGTAGCAAAATTAAGCACGATGTAAAAGCAGCCATGTACTACAGTATCCAAATGGACTGCACTCCTGATATTTCCCATAAAGAACAAACTTCAATAATTATCAGATGTATGAATTTTGAAACGAAAATATTAACTATAAATGAGTCATAAGGTTTATTGAAGTAACCGATCTGACTGTTGAAAGAATAGCAAAAACTATTTTAATGATTAAGCGGACTTTATTGCGATATTATGAACTGTAGAGGGCAAGCATGCGACAACGGTAGCAACATGAAAGAGAAAAAATATAGGTGTAAAGCCTAGAATATTTTCTCTGAATCACTATGCAATTCATGTGCCTTGCTTATCACACTCCTTTAATTTATTAATTTGTGATGTCGCTTCCGGCAATATATATAGTAAAAATATTTTTGGGATATTGCAACGTTTATACTGTTTCTTTTCCAAACCAAAATAGATTCGGTTAAAGCTGTGTATACACAGTTTGAACAAACTTGTAATGTCCTAGAAGAATTTATTGATGTAAGTAACGATAATACAGCGGTATCCGAAGCTGAGAGCTTATAGAATGCGATACAAGAAGTGCCCTTTATTTTATGCTTAATAATATGGTTTGCAATATTGCGAAAAAAAAACTATTTTAAACAAAAAAATTGCTCTTGATTAGGCTTTCAGTTGAGTGAATCAAATTAAAATTGAAATTCAAAATTTACGAACTAAATTTAACACACACAAGCAAAAGTGTTTGCATGTAATTTGAACATTTTCCTGTAAAACGAATTCAAAAATGGAAAATATTATACTCCGAATTCGCAGAAGAAGAAATTATTTATAAAAAAAAACGATAAAGGAATTTAGGTGTTATTTTTTATCACTGGAATTGATGCTGTTACTGTACAAATAGATAGATTTGAAAGAACACCAAATATTATTTCTGATTTAAAATTAGTCACGGATATAAAATTAAGAAAAAAATATGAATTAGGGAAATGTTCCAAAAACTTTGTAAAGTTTTATATCAAAGATGTAGATGAAAATCTAATCCAAGAAATGTGTTTGTTACGGGATTTGATTTTGAATGAAAGAGATGTAAATAACGCACAATATGTATTACAATACATACTCAATAGTAATAACTACAATGATTTGTTTCTAAATGTATTAACTATATTAAAACTTTTCTTTACATTGCCAGTTATTATAGCAAGTGCTGAACGCTCTTGTAGAAAATTAAAATTAAGAATTATCTTTGATCAATCTTGCGTTCAGAACGCTTAAATAATGCACCTGCGATATTAAGCATCAAAAAAGAAATTGCAAAAAATTGTAATTTTTCTGAAATAATTGATGTTATATCAAAAACAAAACCACGCATTAAATAAACATGCATTAGTAATATGTGTTCGGCTATTTTTTTTTTTTTTTTTACTTTACAAAAAAAATTAGGGTCTCAAATAGCTTCTTGCCCCCGGGCTCCTTCCTTAAGAAGGCCGGCCCTGAGTTTTAATAACTGACTTAGTTGATTGAATTTTATGACTTTTTATTTAAAATATTAGTGCGTGAATAATATGATATATAGACCACAGGATCTAGATAGAAGCTAAACATTCTTCATTTATTAAAATATTTATAGACTCGTGTTACATACGATGTAATCATTTACTTCATTTAGACCCTCTTTACAGATGTATTTCTATTATCAAAGTTTTACAAATTAGTCGTTTGGGCCTTGAATCGAAATGATACATATTAAACTATATTTGTCTTAAATAAATCTGATTTATTTAATTAATAATACAGTAAAAGTTAAAGAACTTTTCTTTACATTTTCTTTTTAGAAAAAACATATTTCATTTGATACAGACATGTGCTGAAAATTACATTTTTATATGCTTAATTTTCAATACTAGTTTTTTTAATTTGAGTTTTTGTCAATCTAATGACAACTTATTGATAAAAGATAATTTTTCCCCTTTCACTCGTAACACTCATGCAGCTTAAGATTTATTTTTATTGTTAAAAAATAGGATTAAATTATTTTTTTTAAAAAATACATTAAAATTATCGATTAAATTTGTTGATTAAAATATCAGCATCACTAAAACGAAATATGATGTAAAAATCAATTTTCTGCTATAAAATTTTCGAAAGTTATGGCGGTAAAACGTCGGAATTTCGGTTAATTTTTAATTAATTCAAATTCTAACTAAAAATTCGAAAAAATCACCCCGATGCTCACATTTTCGATATAATAGGGATGCAAGATGCAATATTATATAGACCAAAGTATACATGTGCTAAATTTGGTAGCTGTAGGTCGAACGGTCTGGCCTGTACAGTACCAACAGGCACACACATTGAGCTTTATTATAAGTGTAGATATAGATTTTAATTTTCTTTGCACTTTTCAAAAAAATTAAGCACTTTTGAGGTACATTAAATTATTTTGAAATTTAAGATGACTTCAATTCAAATTTAAGATGATTTCAAATTCCACACCATGTTAAGCTTTGTTGCACACTTACCTACAAAATCAATTTTTTTTCAATACAGTAAGACCCCGCTTAACGCTGTTTCGTTTAGCGCTGTTTCAGTTTAGCGCTCTTTTATTTAGACCCGGGGATTCCCCGAAATATTATGCAGCGATAGGTTTCTAATACATATTCGAAAGAGTGTACTTGTATTTCTTTTTTGGTGCGGTATTGTACAGACATATTTTTATTATTGGAAACATTTGTTGACATTATTGTAAGTAGGTATTAATTTACATATTTAATACTATATTACAGTGTCAAATATTTTGATCTTTAGTTTTTTACTATGGGTGATAATGAAAAAGAAAAGAAAGCAACCAGAAAAAGCATTTCACTCAAAACTAAAATGGAAGTGATTAGAAGATTAGATTCTGGTGAACGTCAAACTCTAATTAGTGTTTCATTGAATTTGCCAGCTTCAACAATAAGGACCATCATGAAGAATAAAGAAAAAATACTGTCATCGGCAACTGCAACTACGTCAAGCTCTGCAACTAGAATTACCCGTTCTAGAAATAATATCATAGAGGAAATGAAAAAACGACTGTCTATATGGATTGACGACGAAATTGACCTCAATATGTCATTAAGCCAATCTATCATAATGGAAAAAGCTAGAAGAATTTTTAATTACATTCAGGCTGAGACAATTGACAAAAGTGAAACTTTCGTTGCTAGTCGAGGATGGTTTAATAGATTTAAACATCGAAATAACCTTCACAACATAAAGATTACAGGAGAAGCAGCAAGTGGTGATACAAAAGCGGCGGCTGAATTTCCAGTGATATGAAAAAAAATAATTGAAGAAGGAAACTATCCTCCAGAATTGGTTTTTAATGTTGATGAAACAGGCTTGTTTTGGAAAAGAATGCCGAAACGAACATTTCTATCCCGTGAAGAGAAACGGGTACCAGGATTTAAAGCTGCAAAAGATCACTTAACCCTTCTACTAGGTGGTAACGCAAGCGGAGATTTTAAATTAAAACCATTACTAATTTACCATTCCAAAAACCCAAGAGCGATGAAAGGCATATCTAAATCAACTTTACCTGTAATTTGGGTGCCTAATAGAAAATCATGGATAACTGCGAAAATTTTCCAGGATTGGTTCACTGAACATTTCTGCCCGTCTGTTAAACGTTATTGCGAAATTAAAAAACTTGAACAAAAAGCACTTCTGTTAATTGATAATGCTCCAAGCCACCCAACAAATTTATCAGACTTAACAACATGCATTCCAGTCGAAGTGGTTTTCTTGCCGCCTAACACAACTGCCTTAATTCAACCAATGGACCAAGGCGTTATATCAAATTGTAAGGCTTATTACTTGCGGCGAACCTTTAAGCAAATGTTTGAAAAAACAGACGGAGAAGAGAACCAGTCCATAAGAGAATTTTGAAAAAACTACAACACCGTGGATGCTGTAGAAAACATAGGCCTTTCTTGGAATGAGGTAACAGAAAGATCTTTGAAAGGAGTATGGAAGAATATTTGGCCGGATTTAAGTAAGAGCGATGACGTTGGACACTCTGTCGATGTGGAGGAAATAGTGGAAGAGATAGTGAAATTAACGAAGCAAACTGGTTTTGAAGGGGTAAATGTGGAAGATGTCGAAGAAATAATTCAAGAAGCAGCGGCTAGCCTTTCTAATGATGAGCTCAAGGAATTAACTGAACAAGAAGAAAACAAAAATGTTGACAGCAGTGATTCAGAAGAAGAGCAAAAAGAACTTTCGATGGCGTTTGTAAAAAGGAGTTTGTTTACCATAACTGAAATAATGGATCAATTCATTGAAAATGATCCGAATTTTGACAGGAGCTCAAAAGTAAGGCGTGGTGTTAGAGATACTCTATCCGTTTATGAAGAACTTTTAAGAGAACAACGCAAAAGAAAAAGGCAAACAACATTAGATGCTTTTGTCACAAAAAGGCAGAACACTGAAAACGCGGAAGACTAACTAAATATGACTGACTTAGAATTTTATTTGTTTTTTTAAAAGAATATTCGTTTTGTTATTTATATTTTGTTTTTATTTTTGCAAGAAATAATAATGTGGTATTAATTTGGGCTTTGAGAAATAAATGTTTGGTTTTATTTTTATTAAAAAAACATACTTTTTAAATTTAATTCCTAACCAATTTCCTAGCCATCTTCCCCTAACCCCAATATTTACATGTAAAGATAGCCTCGGTTAGCGCTGTTTCGCATTACGCTCTACTTTGATGGAACGTATCCCCCGCGTTAAGCGGGGTCTTACTGTATATTTTGTTTTAAATTTAATATTGATAGGATAGGATTAATTCTTTAGAATTTATAAAATACTAACACAGATGCAGTATAAACTCTTTTTGCTTATTAACTTGTCTTTGTTATTACAAAAATTAACAACAGAACTGTTAGTAAGACAAGAAAGTTTTCATAGCAGCCTTTTTGTCAGCCATTTCCCTGGCCACAATTTTCTTTGCGTTTTCTCTTTTTCTTTCAGAACTGTTCCGAGAAGGATGCACAGTAGCGATGTCTCAGCAAAATCCATTTTGCACAGCAGCAACTCAAGAAACGTCTTAAATAGAACCCCAAGAGTAATGAAATGAGAAAACTACAGATATTCACTAAGTAGGAGCAATGAATAACGAATGATAAATACACCATAAAGAACACCTGCTTTTTTTAAGTTTATCAGACAGCAAATGCTTACATGGTGTAACTTTAGCGGTCATTTGTCCACGTAAGGGTATATAATATTCAACCATGTGATAAGGCCTTTAAAATTACAAAAATAAGGACGACCTTCAGCACTCATTCAAGCTATTCGTGAAAGAACGAATCTTGAATAAACACATGACGTATCGATCGAGGGATGATGAATATTTTACGGACGGTTGTAACGTAAGCGATATCAAAAAGTCACAAATATCAATGAATACTCTTCAAAGATTGGTGTGATTCAAATCCTTGAAATTATTTTACTGGTAATATTTCTATTATAAGTCCTGGATCGCGAAAGAAAGTAACAATCGACACGATCTATCCTAAAAGAGTAAAAATTCAGTCATGCATAGGTTAAGGGCTTTATACACAGATTCGTGTTCCAGGAAATGATTCCCCCTTCCCAATTGTTGTTGCAGGACTTATTGGTCACGAAGAGTTGAGTTGTATGTGGTTTATTGGCGCAAGAGCCATGTTCGGCTAAACTGCGCCAATCAAAAGGTAAAAGTATAAAAGATATTTTTTTAAAAACTCATTTGTAAAAAAATAGCACAGATGTTATAAGATAAAAACTGTGAAATTGATATGTAGAATTGTTTTAGTATCTTGAAACTTAAATCTATGAATCATATCATTTTTATATAATGACGTAAAAAACAAGAGCTTAATTAACAATGCTTAACACATACAAGGTTAAAAAAGAAACTAAATGTACGTAAAAAATCCAATAGCTCTGAGGAATTTAAAAATATTTGGGAGTTTTTTTTTCACCCACCAAGTCTTGTAGTGTTGAAGACGTGGTAAAAAGACGAGAACGATAAGTATTAAAGACAGGGCAGTCAATTAAAATATGATGAACAGTGAATCGAACTTGGCAGCTGTTGCACACAGGCGCAATTTCGCCAAAAATTAGGTGTTTTTGAGTGAAACACGTATGTCCTATCCGAAGACGAGTCAATTTAGCATCCATCTCACGTATAGGATGAACAGGGCAAGGAAAAATATCAGTTTTAATGGAATGCAATTTATTTTGGGTCTGTAAATCCCATGACTTTTGCCAGTCAGAATAGATATAATCATTAAGGGACCTTTTAATGTCACAATAGGGAAGACCTATGCTTAAGAAGGTTGTTGCAGATTTTGCGGCCAAGTCCGCCGTCTCATTTCCCAAGATGCCAACATGACTCGGCACCCAACAGAAAATAATCTGGAAGTAATCATTTTTTAAATGTCGCAATGTGAATAAAATTTTGAGCGCAATAGGATGCATCTGATTTTGGTAGTTTGAAAGTGTCTCCAAAGCACTCATGCTATCGGTATAGATAATAAACTTACGCTCAGCAGAGATTGATATTTTCTGAAGAGCACAAGGAATTGCCATTAACTCAGCAGTAAAAACTGAGCAGGAATTCTGAAGACGGTGGCTCAGTGTGTCAGATGTAAGAACGACTCCACAACCAACATATCCATCTGATTTCGAGCCATCTGTAAAAATTGGCAGAAAAGAAGAGTACTTGTCGCGATGATATAAATGGAGCTGCTGGAAAACCAAAGGAGAAGTTAATGATTTGTCGAATCCCACGAAAGGATTCAAGAACGAAAACTGTGGAATATCCCAAGGTGGAAAACTAAAAGAATCAACAGTTTTAACACGAACAGTATTAAGGACCGAATCATGCGGGATCAGTCTAGCTCTCTCACAAAATGGTAGGATATGAGAGCGATATAAAGTCGACGAACACCAACCAGCAGGGAAATTTCGTGTAGTGGATGTTTCAAAATCACAAAGAGAGATTCCCTCATTCCACAAGAGTCCAGTGCTCCTCTAGTGTGGCGCATTTTCCTCTCTTTCCCTTCACGTATGGTTTCCCGGAATCTTTGATGTCTGCTCATTTTACCGACAATTTGTTCCCAAAAGACATCCACCAATGGGAGAGGCTCTACAATGGGTTAGATGGCAGATTTACGACCGTATCCTAGTAGCACACAGTGTACAATTATATTTATCAATATTCCTAATATTGTTTAATATTGATTAATCTACATAAATAAAAATGTATGTTTGTCTGTATGTCTCTCATGGGCTGCCCATCCGATTGCGATGACACCTTGAATACTTATTTCTTACCGGAGGGTTATAGGCAGAGTAAAATTATGTTATCAATATAAATAGAAATGAATGCCTGTGTGTCTCTGCCGTAACGCTCACCCGATTGCGATGAAACTTATTACTAGCACTTATTGTATTCAATACAAAATGTTAGTAAAGATACAAAAATATTTAAAAAATTAAGTTTTTGAAAAGTAAAAAAATATTTCCAACCCTAAGGTTTTGAGTAAAAAAGTTAAAAGAATAGAATGAATATTATTTACGCTTCTCCTTTATGTATCACTGAATTTCAATGAATGCATTCATTTCCGATACGAACATTCTTCTTCCTAATCAAAAAAGACACTTATTTTAAATTCCAAACGATATTCCCAAAATTATTTCTTTCTGGGTACCAGCTAGTATTATATAATATACACACTATTGTACAATATAGTGCAACAAACCATCCTATCTGGGTATCAGGACCGAAGCTCTCCTTGAACCATTCCTGATAATGACGATCGCTGGAAGTAATAAAATGCTCAATTCATTGTGAAGAACCATGTTTATTTCAACTCAAACTTCTACAACAAAGTATTTTCTTAAAAAAGTTTTTGCGCAGAGTCGGTGCTTCCAATAGGTTCTATTAATGAGTCGTATTGACTTTTTTATATGTAATATTTCCCTGTGACTGAAGTGATTTGATATTCGCTTAAATAAATTGTTTGTGCCCGTTTAGTGTGAGAATTCCACAGCCACCAAAGAATGGCCCCGTTTTTTCAAGCAGACTTGTTGACATATTTTTCAGTCCTTTTGAAGATAAAAGCGATATTTTAAATAAATTGTCACTGATGAATTTCCCATTGCCGATTTTTTAAATACATCTTTTATGATGAATAGAAATTTATCCAAAAGAGGACACTTTTTTAAAAATGTATAACTGGAAATATTGAGATGGTATATATCAATGAATTTTATGTATCAGTAATATGGAGGGCAGTATGGCAAAGAAAACAGTTTCCTTTGCTTAAACTTCTAATTTCTTATTATAGTATTAATTACATTTCCAGTGCAACGTGGATTCTTCCTTAGGGGAAAAATTGCAAGGTTCGAATTAAAATTATTTATGCTAATATTTGTTCTTTCCTTTTTCAATAAGCTTATTTCTTTAAAAATATTTTTAATTGTAATACAAATAAATAAATTGCCGCTTTAACACAAAGTTCCTTTTGTTTTTTCCCCTAAAAGTTATTTGAGAGAGACATAAAAGAAAATTGAAATCATTGATTTCATGGATTTGAAATTTCAATAATTCTTAAATTTGCAGTTAATTCGTTTTTTAAAAAGTGCCGATAAGGCAAGTCTTTGCATCTAAAAAAATCGAATACAAAAGAAATTTCTGAAAATAAAGGAATTGACGAAATAAATTTATAACCCGCCTTTTATCTGTCAGTGAACTACATTTCAATGCGTAAAGTCTACATGCTATTTTCATATGAACTTTATTTTATTATTTCAGAGAAACTTTTAATAATCGAAACTGACATTGTTTTCTATCGATATCGTCTCCGCAGGTACAACTCTTAAACTAGAAAAGAATTTTATTTCAATTCCATGGAGTATCTGTTTTCAAAAACACAATGTTTTGGATAGAACCAAGCTTCGCATATATATATATATATATATATATGAATTATTCGTTTTGTAGCCAAATTCATCGGCAAGTCATCAAATGGTCACCAAGTTTGTAGCGAAGCTTTGAGATCATTGCTAAAAGCCTCCAGTACAGAGTACTGTAAATCACTCTTTCCGGTGATAGAACCAACTATGCTGGGAAGCGGCATCACAGACTCGTAACTGTAAAGATAAATTAATAATTTGACAACTTAAAAAGTCAATAATCTGGACGAGCAATCTAATCTTCGAATGTGACTAGCATATCTATAAATTATATATATATAAAGAGAGAGAGAGAGATCTTACGCCTTCATCCGATGGCGATGGAACTGGGTCAGCTTATTGTTTTCACCCACGGAATGGTTATAGGCATAGTGCAATTATCTAAAATTTTTAAAAAATCGAATTTCAACCGAATCTATTTGAACAAGGATTCATCTCCAAATAACTCGCCGAGGAGACACCAGATTCTGTAGAAATGCTAAATTAAAGTGAAAGGTTAATATTTTGTAGCTACAGTGCGTCATGCAAGTCATTCTCGGCGGTAAAAACTTTATTACAGATGATGCGAGAGGGTTTTGTGGACCCTGGGGGTTTTTAATTTTAATTTAATTTCTTCACTTCTAGCAGTAATTACCAAAAAATATTATAGTACAAATAATTTTGCATTATCTTAATTATCAAAAATTATCTTTTCAACTGTATTGACGATTTTATGGTGCAAATATATTATATATTTATAATATATTTATACCATAAAATCGAGATGTTCTCAACTCAATTTCAAAAGAAAATATTTCAGCCACATTTTCTAACATTGAACATCAAAATTCCGAACGAATATGAAACGAATCACGAGATACAAAAAATAATTTCTTTCATTACCATTCTGAAAGAAGACCAAGTTTTACAACTCTGAAGGAATACACAAATCTAAGATGTGAAAATGAATATTTGTACGTTCGTATTTTTTTTGCTGTCGTGCAGTTCATCCTCTTTCGATGACGCATTGCCACACGACGGACTGACTGCACTGAATACTGTTTTTTTCGGAGGCAGCAGAGCGCCGGATGCCAGCAGGTATGTAGATATATTACGTGTGTGTGAGTTTCGCACAAATATGAATATATACGAATTGCTGAAGCACGGCTTTCACCAATAACACTAACTCACTGAAATACATATTTTGTGAAAAAAGAAACTACCAATAGTTTGAAAGCAATACATTGGAATTGCTTGGTGAAAGAATTACAGAAAAATGTACCAATAACCTATGCAGCAGTGCCCGGCAGTTGGATATTTGCAATAGTATCAATAGTCGAGGACACAGAAAGGAAAACGATTTGTTGATAGTTTAAAAAACTTTCGATTGCTGGATATTGTTATCGATAGTCTAGAAAATATCAACTGAAATTGCACTTCTCGATAGCATTAAACTACCAAAATTTTGAGTAAATATTTACAATCGACTTCACTTTGATACTATCGACAATCTGTTGGTGATCAATTAACCCTATAGTAAAGTGACGATAACGGGTAATGATTGCAGCCAAGGTATTTCATTTACAGTTTATATAGATCTACAGTTTTATTGTGATGATCAAAAGTCAAATTATACAAATCTCACTCAGTGTCTTGTTTTAACAGGAAAATGACGTAAACAATGACAGAAAGATGACTGTTGAATTTTTAATGTGTCTTAATAGCTTCGTTTTTATTGGCTGATTATTTATCGCCTTTTTAATTTATTTATTATTCGGGTAGAGGGAGCCACAACAGCTGAATGAAGGTGGCCTGCTTATTTTCATCTTCCTCGGTCACCAATGTTTCGATTGGCTATAGCTGGGATCGAACTCACGATCTTACGTTTCGTTGTCAGATAACAAGACTGAAAGTGATCACTCAGTCTTGAGGGTATTTGGCTTATATAGCTACCACTACAATGTCTTGATTTCTCCCTCGCTGCGTGTATGTGTGTGGAGGGGGGGGGGGGTCACACCGCAATTTGAGTTCAACTCTCTTCACTCTCATTTGATAGATTCGTCCTAAAATTTATTGAGAGGGAATTTCTACAAAAGTAATAATACAGAATATAGTGTTAATACAAAACTTCAGGTGTAAATAGCTAAAATTTAGGAAAGAATATTGTCGGTGGTAGTAATTAAAATAAAACTATTTTTTAAACGATAACGCTACTTTATATTCTCACTTTTAATGATTTTAATACTTTATCAATGATCCAATACGTTATTTGTTTTCATTATTTACAGTACGGAAAAAAATATACTGCCTTATTATTGCGGCTCCTGGGCTTATTTGGCGACCTTGGAATTATGCCAAGATCGCAAGTATAATTTACCAAGTTCATCATCTATATGGCAGAAAACATTTTGATAAGATTTCACCATTAAGTGGGTGAACTCGATTAGTTGGTAATTTAATCTGTGAAGCCACTATAATAGAGAAATGCTGGACAACAAGAGAATTTTTATTAAACATTTGAATCTTGTGTGATTTGAAATCGTTTTTAAATGCCTCTTTAAATATCGGTCTGATTTAAATGCAGAAAAATATCTATTTCAAAAAAAATACGCTGTAACATCATATGGAAAGATTTTTGTTATTAAAGGTATGCCATTGATGGACGAAATTTTTAAACTAGGTTGGCATCTTTCACAATTAATCAACAGCAATAGGCATGAAATCTGGGAAGATGGCTCATTGCCGCAAATGCCATAATATGCAAGTGCCCTATTCTCGTTGCATGTTGCATTTCTCAAAAAATTCAAATTCTTGGAGAAGGAGGTGTCATCAACTTTTAATATTACAGATAGTTTTCACCGTACAATTCAGAAATATAAACTTGAAGTTGATAAAAGTTATACAAAATGAATTTTATTTCACCTTTAACTTTGAATTGAAATAAGAGTTATCTGCATATTGCTGCAATGAGAGAGTTTATAGAAATATTTTTTAATGTCTCTTTCAATTTTTTTTCAGTCGTCTTATTTTAAATCCTCAAATTTAGCCGAAGGTCGCCATTTTTATTACTGAGAATTAACATCTGTGGGATTGTAAGATGATTTCAATAAAAGAGGATTTCAGTTTTTTAAAAAATCTTAACCTTCAAAAGCAGTGGTAGAAGTTTGATCAATGCATATGATTTTTGTTAAAAAAATATTTTATAATTGTTATCAACAATGAGAGTTTAAAATTTTAAAAATCCTTTAAATGCAGCATAAACATCAAAAAACTAACTAACGAGTTCCAGATTTTATTGAAAATAAAAATTATATTTACATGGAAGAAATGTAAGATTGGCCTGTCTATTTCTGATTGATTCTGTCATCTACGTAGATGAAATAGTGTCCCAAAATAGCAAACAGTAACATACTTATTGCCATAATAATAGAGTACATGAAGAACTCGTGGGACTGTTTTTCCAGCGTAGAGATTCCCTCTATGATGATGAAGAACGCGTTTCCAATCCCGTTGGTGAAGAACCACATTCCTTGCACCAGGGATTTCAAAGAGTCCGGCGACTCACAGTACGAGAAATCCAGCCCCGTCACTTCGAACATGATTTCGCCAGCTGTCAGCAACATTATTTGAGGCAGCTGGTAGAGCATGTGAACTGAGTTGAACAGGACGGTCATAAAGACCGAAACCCTTGACGCATTCTGGGCCGAGTTCTGATAAATCGTAACCACATAGCTGCCACCGTCTCTGAATTCGGCAACTCCAATGGGACTCTCCTGGTGAGTTGTCTCGTTACGGGGCGTGTAGATTTGGTACAGACCCGGCTTCATCACGCAATACTTCGTGGAGCCCACTTTGGAGGGTCGTTTGATTTTGTCCGGAACCACAAAATACTTTCCCACTCCGTCAAAAAGAATGGAGGCATTCCCCCCGTCTCTGAACACGTAATCAGTGCTGAAATGCAATTTCACTCTTGGGTATCCATTCCTCTCCTTTACTTTCTCGTCTTTCTCAACCAGGATGTCGATCGCGTCGTCTGACAGCGTCACTCCCATGCTCATGAAGGGCGCTTGCAAGCTGAATTTCGCGAAAGTTCGGTTGGTTGCGGAACACCCACTCGGCAACACTTCCCATTCGATGTCGGTGTTTGACGGAATGTCTTTTAAAGCTTCAGCCGCGAAAGCTGTCACTGAAACGTTCACATCTTTTAGATGGAGATTGCAGGGAGAATTGTTGATGATCGTCAGTTCACTGTTACCGTCCGGGGGGTCTTCGGGAAGCTGTTTTTCTATCTTCAGTTGGATGAGTCCGGTCACAACGAAGGCGATCGCCACCAGAATGCCCCCCGCTGCCATCCTCTGCAACGGCGTTTTGCACAATCCGCACTTTATTAGGAGTGGATAGATCACAGAATTAAACAGAGGAATGAATATAAGAATGAATATGGGATTGATTATTTGCATTTGATCTGGTTTTATCTGATAACCTCCAACTTCGCCATCCATTTCTGCTGACTGCAAGATCCAGGTTGAACCCTGCTGCTCGTAGAGCGCCCAGTAAATAGGCAAAGGTATGTACATCCACGTCACCTGCAAGAACGATTTAATATCGAATATTAACTGTCTGTCGAATTTGTCGTCAGCGTACTCCAGCCAATGGTCCTTTTTCTCTTTTCTTTTACTCCTGAGTTTCTGAGCCAATGCATAGAATATGCATCTGAAAACAGAAACAAACTCGCTTCCTTCTGCAGGTCGTATCTTGTACAGAGACTTGCCGTACGTGAAAAGCGTTATGACTATGATGGAAAGCAAGGCGGGAGCTCCAAATGCTAAGGGATAGCAGGTGTCTTTACCGAAACAGTGCACGCTTGCTCTGAGCTCCGGAGATATGATAGTGGATAATATGCTACCGACATTGATGGCAAAAAAAAAGAGGGAGAAAAATTGGTGTCTTTCTTTCATCTGATTCTCATCAAACTGGCTGCCTCCGAAGGCTGAAACGCACGGTTTTATACCCCCTGTACCAAGGGCGACGATAAAAAGCCCGAGCAGCGACACGATCGTCATGTTTTGCACGGACATTGGAGTGGCTCCAATGGCAACCACGGAGTTACCAATGGCGAAAAGAATGGACAAGTAAAATATCGTTCGAAACAGGCCCAACCATCCATCAGCTATGACTGCCCCAAACACTGGCGAGATGTATGCCAGTACCATGAACGTATGAAAGATGGACGCGGCCCAGTAGCCGCTGAAGTTCAGCTCTTGAGTCATGTAAAGAGTCAGAATTCCTTGGAAGCAGTAAAAACTGAACCTTTCGACGAATTCAGTGCCAAGAATGTAGGGAATCCCTCTTGGATATTTTGAGGTCCTTTCGGGCGATTGCTTCTCTTCGTCTCTTGGGGGATCCTTTGTCACTTCTCTTTTCGAAGACACGGGAGAAAGTTTTCTGAAAAACGACAGCGTCCTGCTCATCGGAATTGAAAATTTCAGGGCAATGGATATCAAATAACCAAATCAGGGCTTATGAGTAATGTATACACCCAAATAGATAATAGATTTTCTCTGTAATTCATAATGAATTTAAAACTTTACGTAGACATATTCATTAAAATATTTCCACTTCAGTAGAAGATGATTAAGCGTCGTCAAATACGCCTCAGTTATAACGATACTAAACTTTATTGCAAAATGTAAATTAAATATTAGTTGCCGAATTTGAAAGCGAAAAAGTATTGAAATAATAGTTTTTAAATTTAACACGAAGATGAATGACTGTTGCAGAAAAAATGTAACCCTTTTAGTAAATAATTCAAGAGAATAGAAAGTGGTCCGGAATAACGGTAGCACGGACATATATTGTCGATAGCGTAGAAAATTATTCTGTTAGGATGATACAGTAAATCCTATAAAATAACTTTTATCTTTGTTCGTGACTTTTCAACATACATAAAACTTGCAAATATATCAAACTAGCTTTTACCCGCGACTCTGTTCACGGGGAAATTTTGATGTAGATGTACGAAAAAATAGCAAACAATGACAAATTAAAAAAATGAAACCTGTGCTAAAAACGATGCATTTAAAAGTATAAGCATGTACGAAAAATATATCACATCAACACAATTTCATAAAAAAACACACAACGAACGTAAAAACAATTTATTTACATTGCATAATTGCATACTCAAAATAAAACAAAACATCAAGTCCTATTTCTTTAAAATCAAGTCAATTTTATTTATTGATCGATATTGAAGATAGTTTTAACAGTATTATACGCATTATTTCTTGAATCTTGAATGCAAATATTATGGGATAAGGAGCGACAAAGGCTATAATTCCCTGGTTGCCACAAAGCAGCGATTGATTAAAAGATCTCCAAATTAACATTCCTGTATTCCGAAATGCACAGAGGAAGCACCACCTGCTGGAGTGAAGAAAAAAAAAGATGCGCGCACACACAGAGAGAGTCCGTTTTTGCAACTTAAGAAATATCAAAGTACTTGAGAGATTGCAGAAAGATGTTGGCGAAAACATGGGATAAGAGAACATCGTAGTAAATATCGGGATCATCTATTTGTAGCTTGTTCCATAACACCGTTCTGTACGTTGAATATTTTTGACATTTGAGAAGGATATGAGAAATATCGTTTATCTCTCCACATTTGCTGCACAAAGGGTTATCTGTAAGATTTTATTTATGAAGTCCTGGAGTGATGATGGTTTTGCTGATTTTACGGGCAATGGTTTTATCTTGTATTCTGTTCTCTGTCCATTTTGAGATGGATATAATGTCGGGAAATTCACCCAATAATGGTTGATATTTACTTTTTAGGTAGTTTTCGTATGCGCTTTGTCTAGAGATTTTTTCATTGTAGAAAAAATGTCTTCAGGGGAAATCTATTCTAGAAATGGTGTTAATGCCGAGACTTTCCTCGTCAGATAATCAACCTCTTCGTTAAAAGGAATTCCGGAATGTCCAGGAACCCACAAAAGAACGATTTCTTGATTTAGTTTTTTCCTGATATAAATTTTTGAGGCGAGTCTTTGGATGACCTTAGGAGAGTGAGAAGTGACATTTTTAATTGCTAACAGAACTGAATACGCATTATTTTTAAACTTTTCGTTTAAATGAAAACATACTAATCAACAATCACGCTCGAACTTTCAGCGCCATTTGGCGTAATTCAAATGTGTGACTTCCCTACCCCAGTTGGGGTGACGCAATGTAGATTAGAATTTTTTTTTAATTTACTTTATTCAGTTTTCTTTTAATTTTTCGATTCGATTTTTCTTTTGCGTTCTTCCCCTTTTCCGAACAGCTTATTCAATTTTTTATATCTAGATATTTTAATAAAATCGTAATCACAAATGTTCTTCATACAATTTTTTCATATCCATCCCCGCATTGTACTAAGTTACATCACAAGTTTTCATCATCCCAGACAGCTTCAAATATTATAAAAACATTCACTTTAGAGCTTTAATCAGTGAGATTTAAATTGAATACGTGATTTCAAAACCAACTATTAAAAGCAAACAAATTTGCACCAAGTTTAAGTAACTTTTACGCTTAAAATGTGAATGTCAGTGTTCTTGAGCATGAATCCTTAATCAATAAAATAGAAAAACAAGAATGAAATTACTTATACGACAATCATGCTAACACAGGAAATTGTTTCATTACATGTATTACACATTATTTACGAAGTGGTACAACAGAAATTATCGGATATTTGTGATACTTCACTCTACCGTTTCACTTTGAGATTTAGGGATCAAATGGTTCGGTTAGGTGTATGAATTTCTGAAAAAGAATGTTTTCCGATTTGGGAGAATTTCCAGTGCGGCATTGAATTCATAAAATATATCAATATATAAAAGTATTTTTTTATATATCAACTTAAAAAATTGGAAACAAAACTTGTTAATAATACAATAACTTTTATTAGGAACTAGCTGGTACTCGGCGTGTTGCTACCGCAGAAGAAATAATCTTGGAAATATCGTTTAGAATTTCAAATAACTGTCTTGTTTAATTAGGAATTATTGGAAGAATAATATTTATTTTCTTATCGGAAATGAATATATATTCATTGAAATTGAAGGATATATAAAGGAGAAGCGTAAATGATATAAATTATATTTTTTTAAACTTCATTATTCAAGACCTTAGAGTTGGCAATATTTTTTTTTTTTGTTTTTCCATCATCAACAGAAGCAAATAAGTGCATAAGGGATTTACATTCAAGATTCAAGAAGTCATTACATTCAAGTGCAAGTAATGAGCATTCGAAGTTTCGTGGTAATCGGATAAGCAGTACGGCAGCGCATGTCAAATATACAGACAAACATTCAGTTTTATTTATGGAGATTAAAAGCAAATGAAACGAATAAATCTAGAAACAATTCGAATTCCAGTATTTTTTGGTATTTCGTCTGATTAAAAGCGCTGATATATAAAGAGAGAATATTAAAGTGGTATCCAAAATTTAGTCAATTAGAGAGTAATTTAGAAGCAAACTAATATTTTCTATCCGCTTAATGATTCAAAATGAGTTGTAGAAAGTTTAATCTGATGAACAGCCAAACACAGTCTCTTGAGATAGCCTCGAAATATGTGAAATTAAAATTGCGAGGAGGATAAAATATTTATTTTCAAAAAAGGCTGAAAATTCGTATCGAAACACCATTTTATTAGTGAACTAGATGATTTAATATCCGCTGCTAGGTTCCAACAAAATCCGTGATCCAATTTTAGCCAACTTTTTGATTAATAAGTTTTTAAAGCAAATGGTAGTTTAAATGCAAAAATTTCCTTTTTGAATTTCAGTTAAAAAAAATTGCAGAAGTACTTTAAAAATAAGACATTGTATAAAGTATCGCATAAGGGGAGGGGGGACATGGCAGCATTTGACATTAGTCTTTACGGATGGTAGATTCATCATTGTTATTAAAAATACTCAAGAAACCGAAATTTGGCTCAGTTTGGGTGATAAACGTCTTCAATAATTGCTACAATTACCCTATAGAAGTTTAGAGAATCGAAAAATGCTCATCGCTTACAAATTTTCACAGACAAGCGAAAAAAAAAATTACGAATCAATGCTAACAGTCTTAAAAAAAGGGTAATGAAATTGCATTTCACTTCGTTGCCTCTTTTATAATGGAAATAAATATCCCAGAGATTATTCTTGCAAAATTTGTTAAGTCTTCAAGCTGCCAGCTTAAAATACAGCTGAATGTTGCTCGTATTTTATGCTTGTAAGAGCCATGAACTCCAAAACCATTTCTCCTGAATGTTGAGACAGGCCTAAGTTTTTGCAACCTATTGGAATAAAGAAAACATGAATTAATACATCTTAGATATGAATACATTCGTTGTAATTGGTAAAAATAAATCGATATTGATAGTATGAGCAGCGATTTGCCTAAATCAACTGAACGCAAATTTATCAATAAATAAATTCTAGGTCTCAGTGTCAGTAGTAACGACTTAATTAGAAAAATTATTTCAGAAACCTTTCTGGCACATTCAGATATGGAGCTGAATTCCTAAAGAAAGATTTTAAATAATAATAAAATTAATTTAATCACTACACATTCATATAAAATTTCATCCATAATTTTCCTGGATTTTGTATGCATCAGATTTAAGAAAAGTAAAATGCAGTGCAAGTGATAAATACTTCATATTACGAATGCACAATTTTCTTTAGTGACAAAGGCTTTCATTTTCAGTTTTAAATTATTTTTCACTATTATATTTTAATTTACCGATTCCTTGAACTTTAAAAGCTTTTCATTTCTTAGAAAACAATTTGTGTACCTCTTATAAGCCAAGTTCTGAGATTGGTCCGGAACTGAAAAAGGTCTCTGAATCCAAGAGATCAGCAGCATCCTTCTGTTTTGCATGATAATCAGCACATGTTGGTGAATTCACATACCTATGGTTTCATTGAAATTATATTTGACTTAAGTTTAAACACATATGCAATTATTTTTTTTTTCTTTGCATGCAATATTAGAAAAAAAAATTCTGGGGCCGAGGTTTCCTGGTGTTGCAGAATGTGTATAGATGGCGCTCCCGCCTGTTGTTTACTTCCTGTTTGTAAACACCCACCCCCGAAAACGGAGACATGCGTGGCAGGCACGGACCTCAGCGGAATTTATACTGATCATTAAACGCTCTTGTTATCTATACTTATAATAAAGCTCAATGTGTGTGTGTATTGGCGCTCCACATGCCAGATCGTTGGGCCTACAGCTAAAAAGGGCTCTGAGATGCACCTCCAAGGTATACATGTTTTTGAATTTTTCATTATAATTTGAATTAATTAATTTGAAATTTCGACGTTTTTCCCCTATAACTTCCGAAAATATTATCGCACAAAGATGATTTTAAGAGATATAAGATTTAAAAAAATTGGCTTTCTAATGGTATCAGTGTTTTAACATATAACTTAAGCTTCTATTTTTAACAAATTTTTAAAGAAATATTTTAACCATGTTTTTTTTAGCACGTGACTGGATAAAAGAAAAGAAAACAATAACGGAAGTTCAAATTAAGAAAAAACTATCATAGTAAATCAAGTCTAAAGAAATGCAACTTTTAACAGGTGTCTGGATAAAATAAAATAAATATAAAATGTGATATTTTCAAAAAAATAAATAAATGCAAGGCAAAGGATTCTACGATCGTTTGCAATATCTAAATAATTAATTCAACAAATCTTCTTTATTTACGGTAAACCTGATTGACTTTAGACAGGATATGCATTGAAATCCCGATTTAATGGCATATTTCTATAATCGTTTGCAATATCTGTATCATTAATTCAATTAAATTTTCAAATCATCATTTCAATCATCAATCAAATTCAATAATTTTTTCCCTTTTTCGCTTTCTTTAAAAAAGCATATTTAATATTTTGGCAATATCACCGAAAAAAACATTTTTAATATTTTGGAAGCATAACCGATAATTAAAACTGACTGATTATAAAATTATAGAATATTATTAGGAAAACGTATTCTTTTAGAGCTTTCCGTCCATCATTTTAAAGAAAATATTAATTTCAGGCCAATCAATGCCCGGAATTAATTCAAGGATAATAAATGTGGGATTTAATTGAAAATTTTAGAACGCATTACTCATGGCGAACCAGCTGGTCGCCAAAGGCGGCTAGTTGTTCTTAAGAAACATCTAACGGCACGGAGGTTTGGAACTTCTTCATTTACCCACCACCACTGACCACAGCTGCAACACCTGGCGGTAAGGCCTCGACTTCGGAACCGGAGGGTTTCAGGTTCGAGACCCGATTCCACCGAAGAACCGTCGTGTACGTGGATCTGGTGAACGCTGAACATCGGATCCAAATGTCCTCGTCATCTGACCAGGGTTCAAAATAACGAATCACGTCCAGAAGTAGCCCTCGTGTAGCTTGAAACGGGACATTAATATATAACTAAACTAAACTAGAAAGAATTTTCTGAACAAAGGGCTGAAAACAAAGTATTGTACGATGGTATTTATTCTACAATTGCATAAATTTAAAGAGGGTTTTTTATTCCAACACCACATAAATGCTTCAAGTTCACCAGAAAGTTATTGACTTTTTTATTCAATGATTGAATAAAATGTGCAGATAATCAAAGTATTAACCAATTGACTTTTGTAAAGCTAATAAGTAAGATAAAGGCCTGAAGTGCTCTAAAGTATTCCAGACTTCAAGAAATGTTGGACGTTGTAGAGAATCAAGAAAAGGAAAATCAAACTCTAAAAATATAATTAAGTCAAACATTGCAATCGACGATTCTTCAACGGCAGATGTGTCTATCTGGTGGTAATCATACTGCTAAATATCCAATGGAAACTTATTTCCAAAGTAAATCTAAATTAGTGCGCTGCAAAATTTTGGAATTTAAAAAGAATTTTTTCGAGCTCTTATTTCTCTTTTCTGTTCTTGTATCGCTTGTGAACGGGCCCCTGCTTGCTTCTTGGACATAAATTATGCCTCCCGGTATGAAATAAAGCAATAATATAATAAATATGTTTAAGGTATTCGATTAAGTTCGAAGCAAAATTTTTTGAAAAACTGGACTTTTAAAAAACTATTTAAAATTATTGTTTGTAGATGTATTGTCAATTGTAATTCAAAATACCAACAAAATTATTTGAAAATATAATATACTGGGAAATGGAAAATTTGTAGCAAATTTTAATGAAATTTCGCCGAAACGTTTAACACTACACAAAGTGGTAATGCAGCAATCCTATTTTTCTTTGTATACAAGTTGTCGTATATAATGATAAATGAAACGAACCAAAATCTAAGAAAAATCTTGAGATGCAAAGTAGTTTTTTTCCATACATCGGCAACTTCATTATTCTTTAAATATCTATAAATGAAAAAGTATTTCGCTAACAATAAAACTTTTGGTTCATTTCATTGTTCATATTATTTGAACCACACGCTGAAGCTTTTATGTGCATACCTCTATTAGGTTTTGAGATATCATGTTAACGGTGGAAAATTTTTGTGAAAATGAAAGTTTTGCGAAAACTGAAGACACATTTTAGTTGAAAAATGTGTGACTCAGGATGATAGGTGAGGCCTTCCTTTTTCCTGAGAAGATAAACTGTTTTGGAAAGGGAACTACAAGAAATAAGAACTGTGGTCGATAGTTAGTGTTTGAACACCTTAAACATTCAAAAGTGCCTTCTCTCTTCGGTCACGAAACTGTTAAGTAATACGTGCGTGTTTCACATTACAGTTAGTCGACAGGATGTTTTCATGTGCTGAGAAATCTAATTATTAAAGATTTAAAATGAAGTCAGGGGAAGAGTTAAGACTCCGCTGATGACACCACCGGCTTCATTCCGTCTCGCCTTCGTGCTACGAGGCTTAAGTTCTACGAAGCCGATGGAGTGCTTTCGCACCCTTCATTCTTTTCTGCTCCTTTACCTCTCACAAATTTCCACTCAGCCTCACTTGTGCCAAATGACTCATCTAGATTTCTCAGACACCGTTTTTGTCTTCTATTATGACAGCAGTAATAATAATCCTCTTCCCTCAAGTTTATAAGTGTTGCTTTACATTCCACTGCTCAAAAGTTTGCCTTCCTTTCATTCATCAAGAAGCGATTAGTGTTAAGAAAAATCTTCATCAGAAGTTCCTGACTCAACCAGTGATAGATTTTAAGTGAATTCAACAATAACATTATTATTCCTTACTTAAATTCCCTATTTATATTGTGTATTTTTATTTTCTTTTGAACTGCATTTTTAAATTTTAGCATTATTGCAGACGATCTTTTTAGAGTGTCATTTGATATATGGAATATTTGGGCCTTTTATCAAATCTATTTTCAAAGTTCTTTGCATAAATTTAAAATCTGCTTCACTTGAAATCTATCTTAACGTTTTTAAAAATATATATATGACTTCTCCAAACAATTAAAATGGATCTAACTCCGAGGTTTTAAATCAAGAATAAATAAAAGGGATGGCACGTGATCACCAGAGAAAATTTTTCTACACCACTGATTGTAAGCAAACAGTCCTCCATTATCTGTTGCATCAGAATACTTGTATGCTTCAGTGTGCATACAGACCTCGTGATTGAAGAAAAATAGTAGACTAAGGTTCTTTTATACTTCATAATGACACGTGACATGTTAGTAAATACTTAAGATGAGATTTTTTACTCCTCTGATTACGAATAAGCTATTTCTTTGTAATTCTCTGTGCCAGAATACTACCAAGTTTTCAGATACAAATATTTTGTTTACAAATACCCAAATATATTTTTATATCATTTATTCCCCAGATATTTATTATAAATGTATTCTGAATCTGGTGCTTATTACATTCATTTATAAGTGTTTTATATGAGATTTTTCAATCTTACATTATTATTTTCATTTCCAATATTTTTATTTCAAACTTTTTAAGCTTTTTTATTTCCAATCCCAATATTTTCTTAAAATCATAATTATATTGATATTTCATTTCGTTGAAATTATAATTATATCATATATTATAATTTTATTTATACTTCTTATTTGATGACTTAATATTATATTTCTAATTTAGTAATTTTGTTGTTTCAAATTTCCTAATATTCAAGAATAATACAGGCGAGCATAGCATAGAATGTCCTCATCAAATTAATTTCATCGATTGAGTTTCTACAGAAAAATGGAGAGAATATTTCCAAGCTTTAATTAATTAATATTTTGTTTTGAAAAAAATATGTATATAATTCATGTTGAAAATGATTTTTGTATTAATGCAAAAATGCAGATTTATATATCGCATTCAATATGCTTTAAGCACTTATTTGAACACCGCTGTAAGGTAGGGTTGTATGTCAAAGGGTTCCGAAGGGTAGTGGAAGCTTTATAAGCCAGATAACATACTCAAGACTGAGTGATTACTTTTAGTCTTGTGGTCATGTCATCTGGCTACCATCCATAAGATCCCAGGTTCGATCCTACCTATCACCAAATAGTAACAGAGGAACGACTTGTAGCACCAAGTGTTATGGCGAGCGTATGATAATTGTTGCTGCTTCGAGTTTGACGACTTTGCTTTGGATGCGTTTTTGCTACGGGTAGATGGCGCCATGACAGCTGCTAGCTGCTTGAAGGTTCTTCGTCCGAGGTCCCCACTGTGGCGATACTATTGGCTGGAATTGTATCAATGTGGAGGTTGAATCCCGCCAAGGATAGAGCTCGCGATCTTATAATTTGGAGACGAGCAACATATCTCTTATAAAATAGTGATCGCCAGTGTTTAGGAGCAGTTACTGGCCATCATTTGATGTTTCCACAAATCAATGGAAGAAGTCGCTGCAATTCAAAAGCCTAAATTCAACTGACTGGAAAAATACATTATTTAGAATGCATATTAAATTAAATTATCAGACACACTCACAAGCATTACTTGTTCTCTTTTATAAAATTTGGATAACAAAATAGGAATGATGCAACAAGAACTAAAATTTGTGGCTATGTTTGTTAAATTGTGACTTATCAATGGAAATATGCAAATCGTTTTTATGTTCATTTTAAGGAAAGTATAATTTTTCTTTTTGTTACCAAAGGAAAAATTATACTTTACTTTTTGTTATTTCAGTCAAAAAAAAAAAAAATGTAATATTTGACCAAGGCTTGTCTAACAGGAAGTGTTTGTTTTCCCTGTAACCATCTTTCAGATACAACCGGAAACATGTGGTCTTGTTGTGGTGCACGCCGGCGTATGTGATACATCCCTATTAATATTTTTAGAATGAAATGTATTTGCTAGTTCATAAAATTTGATAGTATTTATATTTTTTTCTAAAATAAAAATGACTGAACAAAATGGCTTAGCTGATTCTGACTTAGAAGTTATGTGAGTTTGACTTCACTTACTCGTTTCAATGTTATTTTGTGTTTTTTGCCAGATATTTTTATTTTTCATTTTTTATTTATTTCAAGGCTTTTGGCTACTTTAAAAAATCATTCAGGTGGAGCTACGCAAAACATCCTAATGGAATCAATTCCTTCTTTATCTGTAATGGAATTAGCTCAACTACTAAATAAATTAATAGGCCAAGTAAGTTTGTTTTGATATAAGTTTTTAATTTGATTGTCATATGAAACCCTTTTATGAGCTAGCTTTTTAAAAAATAATTATGTGTGTTAAGTGTGAGCTCAAATATTTTATTTTTATATGTAATTTATATAACTGATTAAAAAAATTGCATATAGAAGTTGGGACATTAAATATGAAACATTCAAAAGTATATTATGCTTATATAAGAATAAGTAAAGCTTTTCTTGCATTATAGTATGACTATTAAACTGAGTTCCAAAATTTAAGCATATAACGTTTAATTTACATCTGTTTCTTTATACATAACTTTGATATGTCCATAATACTTCTGCTGCAAATGATATGCTTATTGCATCATATTATAACTGTCAGATTGTTTAACATATTTCATCTTGCAAGCTTTAATTTGCATCTATTTCTTTCAACATTTCATCAACATATTTATAACTACTCAAATTACTTGAATTTTATCAATTTAATACATTTTTATTCAACCTTCAGAAAATTGTATTTGCTGCATTCATTAGTAATTTTTTAAAAATTGATGCTAAAATATCAAAAAACTAATACATATTTTTAAAAAATTAGAACCTTTTGTTGATTTTCCAGTTCAAGGAAGATTAATGTAAATTTAACCTTGTTTTAAATCTTTTATTATGTTTTTTTACTTTCTCACTCACTCATACACACACACATTTGATTATTGACCAATTATTAGATTAGTTGAAAAACATCAGATCCATATTTATTGCCCACCTACATCAGCCATAAATTTTTACTGATGTTACTAAACGACTAAAATGAAAGAAATGCAATTCCAGCTATAAATTGAAGGAAGGTCTTAATAGTTTTTAGAAGTGATTTAATATGAAATTTTGTGGGAAATCAAACCAACATATATCATTACTTACATAATTTTGAATGTGTCAATAAAAAATTAATCATATGAAATCTATTCTATCAGATTTTAATTGGAAATTATATTCTTTTTCTTTATTACTAAGAAAAGATTGAAATGTTCTATTTTGTTGAAGAGAGGTGCATTGGAAAAAAAATTTCAGCTTGCAAAGTATTGAGGAACAAAATAAGACCCTGCATAACTTGGAAGGCAGAGTTAATTTGTTAGTACATACAAAGCATCTTTTCAACTCCATCTTTCTCTTTCCTTATCTTTCTTGAAATTCTTGGGATTTATAAAAGTTAACTCTTTTTTTAAAATCTTGATGGGATAATTTCTAAAAGATGAAGACCGGGACAGAAATCAGTGAGGCAGTGTATCTCGTGTTTCATTGGAGGATGAGGGCCAAATTGACCCTTGCATGTGCTTTTCAAGTTCTCAAAATGTTATGAGCATGATGCATACAAATGCCAGCAGCGGAGACCTTCTTGCAAATAGTCAAAAGGTAATAACTCAGATTCTTCAGATGTTGAAGAAATTTTGGAATGTGAACCATGATGAAGAATTGGAACAAAATGTAGAGTTAGAATTTGGAAAATCTGATCAGAAATTCCTGCTCTTAAAAAAAAAAGCAAATCCTTTTTCTTATGATATGATTAAATTATCTTGTAATTTATATTAATTTTTTTTCTGAAAGAGAAATTATGAAAGTATTTTTTGAATATGTATGTAAAAAGGAAAAAACAAAAGTTATGAAGTTTTTAAGTTGTTTGCTTAAGTTTCTTTTCCCCCAAAATTTCAATTATAAATGTAAAATATAGATTTTCTTATTCGTTCTGTACTTTCATATGGGGGGGGATATATTGATTACATTTAAAATTATAAGCTTTATGTTAATGGAATGGGAGGGAGTAATTTATATCATATTCATTTTCAAAGCTTATTTTAATGAAATAAAATTCATATAATTTGGCTGTATTTTATTTTGATAGAAATAGTCAATCGGAAAAAATGTGAATGTCTGGACTTTTGGAATCCAGGCATACACTCCATTTTAAATATTAGCACAAGTGTAAGGTCCTTACATTTGTGGTAATATTTAAAAAAATGGTTGAATGTGCTGAATAAAACCTGAATTCAAACTACTGGAAAATGAATCACATAATATCAAAATAATCATAGCAAATCACATTTTTTATGATAATTTTTTTAGAAATAAAACTGTTGGTAGGGATGAGTAATGGGATCTGTAATAAATTAGATCTGATTGTATTTCACTTACTTTTTAATAGTAATTCTTAATTCTCCTCTGGTACATGAGTACATGCAACATTAGGTTGCATGTACACATCAGCTTAAAACACATATAATTGAAATAAACTGATTTGCAAGTACCCTGTCTATCTATACTTATCTATGTAAATCTAATTATTCTAAAAAAATTACATTTCCACTCCCATTAAATCTGGAATTTCGGTTCAAGGCGTGGTTATTGACCATGTATTTCTTAGCATAATAATTGTAAAATATATTAAAAACTAGCGAGTGAGATTTGATGTATAATCTCTTTACCAAAATTGTTAATTCTATTATTTTTTTTTAACTTAATTTGTCTTTTTTTTTAAAGTCAAGACATTTGTTTTTTTAAATATTTAACAATTAGGTAAAATATTTTCTATTCTTATAATATGGTTAAGTTGGTTAGTTATTATTTAATTTTATTATCTTTTAGGGTAAAATAGATTTACTTAAAAAAGGAAAGCAGCTTGTTTATGCATTCAAAAATGATGGTTCTAGGTAAGTTTCAATAAAATTGTTATGAAAACTAAGAATTTAGCGTTTTAATGTATTTTAAATGTTTTAATTTTATTACTGTTGTGTATAGTTTAAACATTGAACATTATCATGTAAACATTAAACATATAGTATAAACATTCAACATTGTATAGTATAAACATACAAACCGCCTATGCAGATAAAAACTGCTCACACAAGTAGGTCTGGATTAATTAGCAGTCAGTTATTATTATTTTTCAGATGACTTAAATTTGGGGGTTTCAGTTATTTTACAAATAGTCATGTAAAATTAAACTGATTAAAATTCACTATAAAAATATCATTTGAATTTTAAAACATATTTCTTAAGGGTTTTTTTTTCTTCATATTTTTAAATTCACTTACAGATTATTATTATTTAATTAATTGTAAAGACATACTTCTGTGAAAAAAAAATGTATGCTTTCAGAATCCATGTTTTATTACATAATTTTATAATTTACTTTTTCTCTTTTATTTGTATGTGATGATTATTTTAAACAGGAATTATTTAACTGTTTTTGCCTTTTTTTAAATTCAAAACTCATTTTAATTTGTTTAAGTTTTTTCTTTTTATTCAATTCAAAAACTAAAAATACAGTGTAAGAAGGTAATTTTTCAGATTCTATTGTATTTGTATATATCTGTAGACCAAAAAGATGTTTATTTTATACTTTTTTTAAAAAAAATTATTAATCTCAAATTTGATTATTATACTTCTATTAGAAAATTCTTTTAACTAGAATTCTTTAAATTAAATTTTCTCAAATTATTTATTTCAATTTAACAAGAGCAATTCTTTGTTTTTATATATTTTTTATTCATAGAATTGTGGTAAAATTACAGCTATTATTAACTGGAAATGCATATTGAGGAAGAAATATGTTAAATATTATTTTGCTTGTATATAGTTTTAAGAAGATATATTTTTGACCATTTAGTCTCTTCATTTAGTCAAATAATAATTTCAGTAAAAGTGACCTTGAGAGTAATGGATCAAATTACTTTGAAGACAGAAGAACAAGACTTATTTCAATATGTTATTGAGGAAATTGCTAATAATTTCTTAGCAGAATATGTGTGATTTATCTATAAATTTTAATGCTCTAATTGTTTCTTCAAGAATTAAGTTTGTAAACATTTAAAAATATTGTTTATTATAATTTGGTAATCATATGGTTGTTAATACCTTATAAATGCATAAATCTATTTCAAAGGAATGTATAAATTTGTGGGAGACTTTCAAAATCATGAAATAAAATATAATACAATAAAAGCTATACATATATGTCTATGAAAAGTACTAAATGTTTTATAACTTTTTTTATTGATTGTGTCATTTGGAATATTTTGTGCGATCTTTTGATTGCAATGTATATATCAATATTTTTCATATTACAATCTCTATTCTACATTAGATTTTTCATGATTTTTTTAAAGTTTTTTTTTTCCCCCTTATAATAATTGTGAGAAACCTGACATATTTAACAGCAACCACATCTAATAAAAGTTTGAAAACCGAGTTGTTAATGTAGTCACTGTCATCTTCCTGAACATATGCTTGTGTGCTATATAACTATTCAACTCTTGTAGTAAAGGATGCTTTTAGCCCTAGTTCAACATACTCATTTTTTAAAATTTCTACATTTTATTGATTATGGCGTTTCTTGCCATCAAGAAAATAGTACAGTGATCTGAAAATAAGAAAATGTCATATTTAGACCATATTGTAGGAGGAATTTGCTACCTAAAAATATTAGACTTTCATAAAGGATTATAGTGCTAAAAAATTACAATCTCCCTATTATTCATTGATGCATGTTAATATTATTATTAGATAGTTAAATGCTCTTTTAAAATATATAGCTGATGGCACCAGATGTATATAACTGTGATTCAATGGTTTTTAACTTTTCATATATTTTATTTACTCCCATGTGTAGAATAGGAACTTTTAATACTTTACTGAAATAATTGCACTTTTGCACTTAGCAATGATTATATTTCTTGGACTAATTTATATGGGATTTTTAAATCACAATAGCTAGGCTTTCCTATTCATTTCGAATATTCCTTGATCATAGAAGTTGAAATCCTTTCATCGGTTTTCTTACTTTCTTACTTATTTTTTGCAAACATTTCCATACCTAATATTTGTGCTTTTGTACCCATTTTTTTTCTGTACCATGGCTGGCATTACATTTAAGTATTAGCATGTTAGTCTAAGAAGGATCTGGAAAATTTATAATGTGTGATAATTTTTTTTTTTTTTTTTTTTTTTTTTTTTTACAAATGAAGCATTTTGTATAACATTAATTTTTTAAATATTAACTTTAGTAGGGTTTCATTTCAAACATACAAGTGTAAGTTTAAATCTTGATGTGAATACTTTTGATACTTTATAAATATAAAGTGACATCAAAAAAAATTTCTTGCTTTTAGAAAATCCCAGGGTGCTAATAATGAAGAAAACCTCATTCTAGAAGCTGTAAAAAAATCTGGCAATAATGGTAATGCATATTATTATATTATAATTACATATCAAAGGAATTAATGCATCTTTTCTATGAATATGCTCTTCCATATTTTTCATGCTCTGTATTTTCTTCTTAATGATTTGAGCGCATGAATAATTACAAAAAATTTTGAGTGATGATATTTCAGAATTGTGTTGTGTGTTGTGACTTATCCCTCCTGGTTGAAAGTAACTTCAAACCAGGTCCATGAGCCTATAAACAACGTAATACTGCCTCAGGACTCAATAACAGTTGGCCTTTATTGAAACCAATGCAGGCCAAAATGTAGCAGGAGCAGCTTTAGTCGCATTGCATTTTGGGCATATGGAATAAACTTTGTGACCTGTTAAATGACGTTAAGCATGCCTGTGCATTCAAAATCTTGCAAGAGTTGCCTAATTGCGCCTGTTACCAGCTCCAACTGAAACAGTTCCAAGGCGACTTTCCACATACCATTCATGCACGGGGGCCCTCCTCCAAGAATAACAGATATCTTGCTGCACCTGGGTGGTAATTTCTGAAAAATTCAGGCAGCCACCATGAGCAGCATACTTATGGCTGCCCTCTCTGGCCAGACCATCAGCCATTTCATTTCCGTGCACATGCGACTGAACCCACTGAAAGGTGATCTTAACATTGGCAATCAAGCGATTCAAAGGCTGGATGATGTGCCTAGTCGTGCGGTCCCCATGCCTCCACCATTCAGATGAATGCTGAATGGAACTTAAGCAGCCACTCAGAATCCAAATGTCAATGCAAACATTCTCAGTTATGCAAAATCTCAAAACTTAGATTTCAAAATTAGAAACATAATCTACAATCTTCACAAATGGGGAAAAAATAAACACCAGATAATTAATAAAATTCAAAGTAAAGCATTTCCAAAAAAAAAAAAAAAAAAAATTGTGAGAGAATTGTTTTTTTCAATTCCATTAATCTCAAAGAAACTATATAAAATAAAAGATTATTATTATATTTTTTAAATGAACTACATGACTATTAGGATTTAAAATGTGCTATAAAAGTTTATTCTCTAAAAATTTCTATATCCCATCAGTCAGTTGAAAAAATTAAATCTTAGATAATTGAAATAAGTTAGAGATTAATCTATACTTATAATAAAGCTCAATGTGTGCGTGTGTGTGTGTGTGTTGGCGCTCTACAGGCCAGACCGTTGGACCTACAGCTACAAAATTTGGTACATGTATACCTTGGAGGTCCGGAATGTGCACCTCGGAGCCCTTTTTTCGAATTTTTAATTAGAATTTGAATTAATTAAAATTTAAGCGAAATTTCGACGTTTTTCAGCTATAACTTCCGAAAATATTATTGCACAAACATGATTTTTATATCAATTTAAAGATTAAAAAATTAGCTTTCTAATGGTATCAGTTTTTTAAATTTATAATATAAACTTCTATTTTTAATGAATTTTTAAAGAAATATTTTAACCATGTTTTTATCACGTGACTGGATAAAATAAAAGAATGCCGGAAGTTCAAATAAAAAAAATTATCATCGCAAAATAAATCTACAGAAATGAAACTTTCAGCACGTGACTGGATAAAAAAAAGAAATATAAAATGTGATATTTTCTTTGAAAAATAAATGCAAAGCAAAGGTTTCTACAATCGTTTGCAATATCTATATCCTTAACTCAATAAATCTTCTTTATTTACGGTAAACTTGATTGAATTTTGACAGGATATGCATTGAAATCCCGACTTAATGGCATATTTATGTAATCGTTTGCAATATCTGTATCATTAATTTAATACTTTTTCCCTTTCCCGCTTCCTTTAAAAAAACATATTTAATATTTTGGCAACATCATCGAAATTTTTTTTAATATTTTGGAAGCATAACCGATGGTTAAAACTGACTGATTTATAAAATTAAAGAATATTATTAGGAAAAGGTGTACTTTTAGAACTTTCCGTCCATCATCTTAAAGAAAATACTAATTTCAGGTCAATCAATGCCCGGAATTACTTCAAAGCTAATGAATATGTGATTTCATTGAAAATTTTAGAACGCTTTACTCATAGCGAACCAGCTGGTCGCCAAAGGCGGCTAGTTAAGTAATAAAGTAGTTAGCGACAATAAATGAATTGAAGCTTAAAATGATAAAATAGTTATTCTAAAAATTAAGTATTTTGCCTTATAGTAATATATTCATTTTTTTCATCAGGTATTGCACCAAAAGAAATTAAATATGTGACAAATTTACCTCAACCACAAATTACAAAAATATTAAAAAGTATGGAAGCTAAGAGGTTAATAAAGTCAGTGGTTTCTGTAAGTATAATAGAAAAGTTCATTGTTATTTCATTTTATTATTTTGCTTATATTTTTGTTTTGCTTTGTTGCTTTTTAAATTATTTTTTCAATTTATTTAAAAAATAATTATATTAGAAAATAAAGTGAACTTAATTTTTCTGTTTGTGTTATACTGATCTCCATCAATTTTAAATGATAAATTTCATTCAAAAATTACCAAATCTAAATATTAATTTCGTATTAATGAATATAATCTGCATTTGGTACTAACGAATAAATTTGTTATTTATTATATTTTGCCGTAATTATTTCTTTTGTGAAAGAGCATTTTATTATATTTTTTATTCATATATTATTATTATCTGCTTATTAATTTTCTTTCATTCATTTTAGAAATTTGTGTGAATTATCAATTCAATAACATTGTTTTATATAAATGTAGCTGTATTTTGTTATTTTTTAATGTTATTATGATTTTTTTCATATACATTTATAAGTTAGTTTGTTATTGCTCTTTCTTGATTTGTTTTTTCTTTCTAAATCCACTACTCTTTTATTTAGATAATAAATTTAAAAAGGTCTGAAATTTATCGATATTTTTGGCTGGAATAAATTTATTATTGTTTATTGTACATGGTACAAGCAAATAAATTATATATGTATACTTCCTAATACAATTGATACATCTGCATGAAGGCTTTTATTTGTATGCCATTTATTGTTATAAACATAACCTTTTTAATCGACAAATTAAAATTATTATTGTTTAGAATTAAAAGTTCATAAAAAAAATAATAGTAATTGAAATATAAAACTTATACAAACTTCCAATTAAAATTAGAATAATACCGTTAAAATATATGTATTGAAAAATCGATAGAATCAAAAATGAAACTTGATTTGTCTATTTTTAACTGAGAGCATAGTCTTTTAATGCTCTTCCAATGCATAACATCACATACTTATTGTTTAATAGACAAGATAGTTAGATTGATTAGCTGTAGAATACTTATTTTGATCTTAAATAAATTCTGATCAATTTTAATTTTTATGACTTGCATTTTTTATTGCGATCATGAGGAATATTCAGAACATTATTATAATGTTTCTAGAGTATTTTCAGCTTTTCACAAATGTAATAATCCAATTAATGGATCCATATTAATTTATTTCTATTGTATATGTCCATTTTATAAATCTGTAGTGGAATGCATTTGAGCTTGAAGTTCTGTTTGTCAGTTTTGGTAATTGTGTTCAGTGCTGTCTGAATCTAATAGTATAGTTGCATTTGACAGGCAGACTTTTCTGCCAAATTCCCTAATTGATGATGCCTCTTGTGAATTTCTACAATTATTCTAATAAAGAAAACAGCTTCCATCTCAACTCATTTCCATGGGACAATTTGGCATCTCTGCTTTGTCATTGAAAATGTGCCTTTTCATTTTTTGCCTCTAAGGTTTCATGGCAATGCCAAGGTCATCATACATAAGAGCATGTCTACTAAAGCATTTTAATTATCATATATAGTAGTTTTAGCACTTATTGCTTCGAATGCTCTTTAATTAATATTGTAATTATTATTATTAAATTTTATTGCCAAATTCTTTTTTAACTGATAAAATTTTGATTTTTATTCTTTTTTATATTTGAATCAATATATGAAATTCACTTTAGTATTTGTATTTTTTTTTATCTATACTATTTATTTTATTACTTTTCACAAAATAAAAAAGATAATATATTTTTAAAAATAAATTGACTGTTGAAATTTTCTAATATTTGATTTCATCATGTTTATTTTATAGTCAACCAAAAAAAAATTGTTTATCCTTTATGGATTAGAGCCTAGTCATGCTGTAACTGGAGGAACATTTTATAGTGGACAAGAATTTGAAACAGAATTTGTTGATGTACTTGGTGAACAGTGTTATCGATATTTATTACAAGCAGTATGTTCTTTGTTGTTTAAAATTCCTTCATATTTAATTTTAGTTAAAAAAAAAAATGTTTTATCTTAATTTTGATATAAAATAGTTTCATACAGGTAGTTGTAATGCATTTCTATATTCAAATTACTTGAACATTTTTTAAAAAATTCCATTTATAGGAGACACAAAAAATTTTTAGTATCATTGTCAAAAATGTTTATCCATTGTTATACATATTAATTTTTATTTGATAATGAGTTTATTTAAAAAAAATTCCGAGTAATTTACTAAATTTTTCAAGTTCAGAAATTAAACAAGTTTGTGATTTTGAATTATGCAGTATCTATGCCTGTATCAATGATGTAGTGAAAAATGTTTATGCTGAAAAATTTAGAGTAAAAGTAATTTGCAAAGATTTTGCAGTTAATCTGTATAGTTTGCATATACCTGAATGCTTTTGATTATAAAAATGCTGTAAATTTTAATCAAATCAAAGGAATTGTACATTGTGTGAAATTCTTATTTTTCAGTAAATGGAATTATTTTGATATTAATTTCTATACTGTGCTTGAAATTTTCCGTCACAACTCTTCCTTGTTTTCTGTTTTTGTTGATTTACATCACAAAATTCACTGGAAAGATTTTTTTTAAATTTTTTAATTGTCATATAAAATTTTTGATATGAATGTAACCACAATGACTTGATAGTTAAGGGCTTGGATTTGAAATTAAAGGGCTTAAATTACAAATACAGCAAAAATTCTTCTTGTTTGTATGTTAAATCTAATATCAAGGGTAAAACACTCACAAACACACTCCTTACCCTTCTGATATGTTTGGTAAGTAAGATAAGGTTTTTTTAAACCTGATCTGAGCTTAAAATTATTCCCCGAAAATAATTCGTACATTTCTTTAAAAATTGGACATTGTTTCCATGGAAATGAATATAATATTAGGAACTATCTTATTTTATATTGTTTATAAAATGGAAGGCACCCCCCACTAACAAATTTATTTTCTTTGCATATAATTATTTTTTCTGCTGATCTTAAAATTGGTTCATATTTTAAGCTAATATTTGTTGCCCTAAAATTCCTATATGTAATAATATCACTTATTCCAGAAAGGATTAGCTGAGAAATTATCAGATCCCGTTTCACAAAGCCATGCATCATTCAAATCTTCTAGAGAAGTATGTGATTATATAAATAGTCTCAAAATTAGCAAGGTAAGTTTTTTACTTTTTATATGCTGCTGGATTATTTCATTTTATCTTATATGTCTATATTAAGAGAGTAGAGATAAAAGGGGGAAAAAAACAGGCTTTCTGTAAGAATATACATGAAAAGTATAACAAAATTTAAGCATTGATTATCCAAATCAATGATTTTGTGGTGTTAAAAGATATGAAAATTAACAATTTTCGCAACGAAATATGAATAATTATCAAATACAACTGCTCTAACAATTGCATTTGATATCGTAATATTGTTGATATGGTTGATTAATATGTAAACAACATTTTAATATATTTTAAATTCTATTAACATTTTGTATGAATTCTAAAACTAATAAGCTAAGCTTTATTTGTTGCTTCACATATAACATTTTTTAGAGTATAGTTTAACTATTTGTTGTCAGGATAATTTGTATAACTAAAATTTAAAAATTATCTAATATCCCACAAATCAGATTTTTGAAACGTTTTGTAATTAATGTTTTTCTAATAAGATGCATAGCATCATCTTAAATGGGGAAACTATTTTTAAGCAAAGTACTTACTTTTTCTTTAAAAAAAATGCAAAAAAAAAAACTTATTGAGGAGTACCAATACATATTAAGATAACACAATGACTTTTTCTCACTCCCTCTTCAACAAAGTGCATTGTTGTGTATTGAAATATTGAGGAAGTTAATTTAAAGAGACAATACAAATTGCATGCTATTTCATATTTTTTATGACTTAAAGAATGTTCAAACCTCATTAGAATTCAAAAGTGGTGAAGAGTTTGTTTATATTAAACTTTTTTATGTGTTAGAGAAAAATACACAGATTGATTAGGCAAGTGAAAAAAAAAAATACAGCAGGGTGAATTTGGTGCACCAATTAAGTATATTGAATATAGGAGACGCTGCTCTAAAAACACAGTGCAGCCTCTTTAATCCATTACTTATTAGATCATTGTTTTCATTACTATGGTATTTTGAAGCAATCACATGAACAATATATTTAAAGGAATTTTAGTATATTATATTGAATTACATTTTTATTGTTGTGCGTGATAATGACGATAATTGTTTGTGTAAAAGAAGTATAACTTGATAGCGTAGTTTTTCAATTATTGTTATTCCTTTTATATATTTTCATTTATTAATTTTTATGTTCCTAGCTATTTGAAATTTTTTATTCATCGGACTAATTCAACATATTTTAGTTTTAATACATTAAAAAAAAATATTCTGCTATGCCTGATACTTGAAATTTTCAAAGAAATAAAGGATGATTTTTGAAACTTTATAGAGGTTTAGAATCTATCATTTTTAGAACGATTTTTGCCTTTTCTCTTTTTGTAACTCTTGCAGACTTTTGTTTGTTTGTTTACTTAACATTGAAATCTCTCTGTACGGATAGAAGATTGTTCTATTGATAGATCAAACACACTGCACAACGATTGAATTTAGTTGGAAATTTGGCAGAAAATTGCTTCTTGGGTATTCAAAGTCTACTGAGAATGGATTTAAAAAAAAAAAAAATTCTATATTTAATTATTAATTTTTTTTACTATTATTAACAAGTGATTTTTTTATAAAAAATATATACATTATTGAAAATAAGCAACAATGTTACAATTTCAAAAAGTTTTGAAACTTGTTTTCATTAAAACGTACTTTACAAGTAAATAAAAATCATGCAAATATAAATGTTTAGTTCTTGGAATACATGTTTCAAATAAAAAAGAATATTTTTTACAGCAAAATGTTGTTAATGTCATGGCAGCAATCAAAATATTTTTATATCTGAGACGCATGCCACTTAACCTTGTCTGTATTTGAAAAAAGTATATATGTAGAATGTTTCTCACATTCTTTGCTTTGAGACGTTCTCTTGTAATATTCTCTCCTTGAATATCTTCCACTCCTGTAATTGCACTAATCATGTATTCATCTCTATCCCTCACATAATTATGAAAAAATACGACAGGCTTCAAAAGTATCATTAGTGAACTGTGATAAAAATTAAAAGGTCGATGAAACATTCTTCATTTATTGCCAAAAGTACATTCTGTATACTATTCTGTTTGATAAATCAGTAGCTGAGATTCTCTTTTTGGCTGTGAAATGTGTTTCAGCATATAGTCTTAATACATTTTTATGCAGGCCAATTGTTACATGAAAAAAAAAAGTATGGAATTTTAGGGCCTGGCAAGCATTGCCCATCTCATAGATTTTTTAAACTACTTTTTATTGATTAGGTTTACTTAAAAATAGGAGTTAGTCTTTTCTATAGCTGCCAATATGCACAAAAATAAATTAATAATTACTGATGGCAATGCCCATTAGAACAATAAAATGGTAATATTAATTGTGTAGTTAAATACATTAATATTAACTAATTTTAATGATATATTTATGTGTGTGAAGCATATCTAAGCTCCTATTCATATTTGTATGTTTTTATGGAATTGTTTAACATAGCTCCTTCAAAACTTTTTATAACAACAATGTATGAAAATAATTGAGATTTCAACTGTTTTAAAGCTTTGAGCAAGTATCTTAATGATCTTTACTGTTAATGTAATTTACTTATTTAGCTTGTGTTGCAAGAGTAGTTTTAATGTATTTTATAGTTTATTATATGTTTAATGTTTGTTATATATAATAAATAAGATATATAGTACTAATAATATTATATTAAAGTAATGTATTAGGATATGTTATTTTAAGATATATTAAGGCAGATCCATAAAAATATTTTTGTATTGAATAACTGCTAATATGATTTATATTGTATTAATTCTGAGTAGGGAGAAAGCATATAATTAATTGTCACCAATCAGAATCACAATTTTTGCAGCTTCACTGCTGTACATTTTTGAACTAATTGTTCGTCTTTATTTCAGGTTGAATTAAAATTATCCGATATTGAAAAAATTCTAGAAGCTTTAGTTTATGATAATAAAATAGAAAGATCTGACGCTTTGTCCTCTAAGGGGTCAGGATCAGAAAGTTTCTACAGGACTATAAAACCTTTAATATCAAATGCTGGACTCATGAGAATGCCTTGTGGTGTATGCCCTGTAAGTAATTTTGGAAGGATTTTTTTTTTTTTTTAATATTGTAGAATTTTCTGAATCACATATGGGGATTTAACTTCCTAAATTATATAAAATCAGTATATTCTTTTTCAAAATCCTCTAGATTTTCTATACATTTAAAAATATGTGGAAATAAAATGCATGCACACAAAAAAATTAAAAACTGGCCATTTAATAAAAGTTAATATTTCATACTTAAGAATTCTTTGTATTGTATGCATAAATTGCTTTAGCATCAAGACAGATTAGAGATATGATATTATTATATTTAATTTGTGAAAGCAAATTTAAAAACTAGCTCATTAAGCTCAAAATTATTTGAATACTTGGTATCTTGAAAATATCTGATATACGTGCCATGTGGACAAACAAATCAAATTGAGAAATTGAATAATTATTTGTATGTCTAACAATTTTGCAATATCGAGAGAGAAAAAACCTGAAATAAGATCAACTAATGCTAAAAGTTAACTGCCTTCATTTAATTTATTTGTGTAAGTAATTAACATCAAATTCTTCAAAACAAGTAACCTAATTTTTATAAAGAGTGGCTAATATTCTAATTTGAAGTAAAATGCTCTTATTAAATATGCATGATACATTTTCAAATTTTAATTCTTAAGTAATTATTTTCCTATACAGAAAATCTACTTTCTATTAATTTTTAGATTTCATTTGAATCTAAATTTCATATATAATTTATCTTCAATATGTAATAGAACAAAGCTGGTCTATAATTCTAATCTTGAACATTTAAATGCACAAAGAAAATTATTCAATTTGTCTTAAAATACTGAAGCACATGCAATCCTAAATTTAATAAACAGTAAATGAAAGTTCAATTTATAAATTGCAGTAATGCTTACATGAATAAGTGTTTCTCAAAATATCTTACCATCATTCGCAACTTTGTTGAATAAAGAATGCGTAAATAATAAAAGTAATGACAAAGTTATTGGATTCCTGTAAAAGAATGGAATTAATTTAATATTCTGACTATGAATGTTAAGACAAACTACAAAAAATTTTAATGAAAAATTCTTTTAACTTGAAAAACATATTTAACTATCCACACATTTCTGAAAAATCTTGCTACCTGCTGCATTTAAATAAGTTTATTTAAAAAAGAGAAAATGTCTTAAGCAGATAAAACCTATCCCAGTGTGGACTAGTTTTTCCTCTCTGATGACCAAACTATATTTTCATTTCTGTTAAAAATAAATATCAACTTCATTTTCAGATATGTAAGTGATTTCATTATATTTAACCTCCAATTTCAACTCCCATTGCCAAAATATTTGTCTAGACTAATAAGTTAACCAAACTTCCTACAGTGTATTTGGACCTTACCATAGAGGAACAAAACATTTTAAATTACGATGAAGGATACGAATTCAATTTTAGTGCTTGATGTATGTGTAATATATGGTTCTAAAATATCTTCTATAAAACTTACAGAAACACTGTTGTATATCAATTCATAAGAATAAAATATACATTGAAATAAATTAATTAAAATATCAAATCAATTGCATAAAAGATAACTTCACTACCAAAAATATTCTTGCTATCTTAGAATTATAAATTAAGGGTTTAAGTAAAGAATTGCATATCAAATCATTGTTGGTGCATTTATAGGGTATCCAAGATAGTAGGATCTGTTATTTAATTATGAAAATGTCTTTTTTGCAGATAATTTTAGGATTCCAAATAATTATATCTTTTCTTTTTTTAAATTTTAATGGGATTAAAAAAAATATCAATTTAAAATATTTTGTTTAACAATTTTACCTAGTCATTTTTTATTTATTTCTTTGTATTTTAATTTCTTTTGTTTTCTCTCCTTTTTATTTCATATACTAGCCGCCTTTGGCGACCAGCTGGTTCGCCATGTGATAAGCGTTCTAAAATTTTCAATTAAATCACATATTCATTAGCTTTGAAGTAATACGGGGCATAGATTGACCTGAAATTAATATTTTCTTTAAGATGATGGACGGAAAGTTCTAAAAGTACACCTTTTACTAATAACATTCTTTAATTTTATAAATCAGTCAGTTTTAAAAATCGGTTATTCTTCCAAAATATTAGAAAAAAAAATTTCGATGATGTTGCCAAAATATTAAATATGTTTTTTTAAAGAAAGCGAGAAAGAGAAAAAAAGTATTAAATTAATGATACAGATATTGCAAACGATTACATAAATATGTCATTAAGTCGGGATTTCAATGCATATCCTGTCAAAATTCAATCAGGGTTACCGTAAATAAAGAAGATTTATTGAGTTAATGATATAGATATTGCAAACGATTGTAGAAACCTTTGCTTTGCATTTATTTTTTAAAGAAATTATCACATTTTATATTTCTTTTATTTTATCCAGTCACGTGCTGAAAGTTACATTTCTTTAGATTTATTTTGCGATGATAATTTTTTTTATTTGAACTTCCAGCATTCTTTTATTTTATCTAGTCACGTGCTAAAAAAACATAGTTAAAATATTTCTTTGAAAATTCGTTAGAAATAGAAGCTTAAGTTATACATTAAAACACTGCTACCATTTGAAGGCTAATTTTTTAATCTTTAAATTGATGTAAAAATCAGGTTTATGCGATCATATTTTCGGAAGTTATAGCAGAAAAACGTCGAAATTTCACTTAAATTTTAATTAATTCAAATTCTAATTAATAATTCGAAAAAAGGGCTCCGAGGTGCACATTCCGGACCTCCAAGGTATACATGTACCAAATTTGGTAACTGTAGGTCCAACAGTCTGGCCTGTAGAGCGCCAACACACACGCACGCACACACACTCACATTGAGCTTTATTATAAGCATAGATGATTATTCTATCATCTTCATTATGTGCAGTGAAAAATCCTTAGCCTTCTCCTTACAACATTTGCAAATATGCACATAAGTTTTGATACTTTATACATTCCAGTCTTGCATGCACAGATAATTTCATATGATCTTTGTTATGTCCTTTTGCATTTGTAACATTTTTTTGGTATCCTTTATATTTTCTTTTTTGATTTAGATTGATCTAATGCACACTTTTAAATTATTTTTTTTTTTATATCCCAGCTTTGTATTGAGTTTTCTGTCTTTCCACCTTGGTCTGTTATAATATTTAGGATTAAAACTTTCACTTAATCGTTCAATACTATTTGCAGAAAATACTATAATGGGGTGATGTGTTGTGTATGGTCTAAATTGCCTCAATAAAATGAGGCAATTTAGAAAACTATTAACTGTATTCACGATACATTCTTGCTCATATATAATTATTTATACGAAGCATATACACTGATGGGAAAAAAAATCCCAACACCAAGAAAAAATTATTGTACAGTTATGAAATTTTAGAAATACATTTGTCTAGGTAACATATTTAATTGATTAAAGTTTCAAGATCACAGGTAGAGCCATTTCAAATGTGAAATGTTAATACATTAGTAACCGGTGTAACCGCCAGAAATTTGAATGCAAACGTGCATGCATTGTGTCGTACAGGTGTCGGATATCACTTTGTAGGATGGAGTTCCATGCCTGTTGCACATGGGCGGTTAATGCTGGTTGTGGATGACGCTGGAGTTGTCGTCCAATGATGTCCCATACGTGCTCGATGGGAGAAAGATCTGGTGATCTAGCAGGCCAAGGCAACATGTCGACACTCTGTAGACCATTTTGGGTTACAACAGTGGTATGAGGGCGAGCGTTATCCTGTTGGAAAACACCCCCTTGAATGCTGTTCATGAATGGCAGCACAACAGGTTGTATCACTAGACTGGCTTACAAATTTGCAGTCAGGGTGCGCGGGATAACCACGAGAGTGCTCCTGCTGTCATACGAAATTGATCCCCAAACCATAACTCCAGGAGTAGGCCCTGTGTGACTAGGCCGCAGACAGGTCACTAGCAGGCGTTCGCCTGGCCTCCTTCTAATCAACAAACGGCTATCACTGCGACCAAGGCAGAACCGGCTTTCATCAGAAAACACAACAGATCTCCACTCCGTCCTCCAATAAGCTCTAGCTTGACATCACTCACGTCGCAAACGGCAGTGGTTTGGAGTCAGTGGAATGCACTGTACAGGGCGTCTGGCTCGGAGCTGTCCTTGAAATAACCGATTTGGAACAGTTCGTTGTGTCACTGTGGTGTCAACTGCAGCTCGAATTTCAGCTGCAGACGCAGTACGATTAGCCACAGCCATACGACGGTCTTCCCTCTCAGTAGTACCACGTGGCCGCCCGGAACCTGATCTTCTTGAGGCAGTACCTTCCCTTGACCACTGCCGCCAATACTCATGCACAGTGGATACATTCCTGGCAAGTCTTTCAGCAATATCGCGGAAAGAAAACCCACCTTCTCGTAGCCCTACAACACGACCTCGTTCAAACTCAGTGAGCTATTGATAATGGCTTCTTCGTCTTCTGAGAGGCATCCTTAACTAACATTAACCCACTACGTCAAATCTCAACTGTAAATAACGATCACGAACCTTACAGCGCTTATTTAAAGCAAACCTCATTTGTATGTTCATAGTGTCGCTACTAGCGCCACATTTACGTGCGTAGCTCGAAATTGGAATCGACGTCATCTTTCAAATGTATAAACACGCCTACCAAATTTCATTTATCCAGCACAGCTCCTTCCTAGTATTGGGATTTTTTTCCCATCAGTGTATTATCTACCCATCTCCTTTATATATCTTTCAATATCAATGAATTTATTCATTTTCGAATAAAATAGGTATTTTTTTTATTCGGAAATTAATATTGTTCTCTTTGTCATTCTTAATTGTAAACAAAACTATGTTGTAAGAAAGTAAACTGACTATACAGGATTCGGAGACAAGAGTTGTGTCTAATATTCAAATCTAATTATGTCCAGTACCATGAGTTGCCTCCACACTAACTCTTTCTGCAGTTATATTAATTTTAACCCATGTCTGATTACTGTAAAAGCATCATATTGAATCGAGTATGGCTAAAAGGATTCTTCAATCCTGAATGCTATAATTTTATCAAATGGGATTAATACTAACGGTAGGAATGAAATACATGCTCTACTGCAACCACAGCTATGATAACTTTGTGTCTTTTTGCATCCTCCTCTTTAAGATAAAAATTTTGTAGTAAATATTTCTCCAAGTTAAATGGAAAAATTTTCTAGCGTATCTGACGAATGATTTTATGGTTATATAAAAACATTTAAACTCTAGGAATCTAGAAAAAAGGATTTTTTTTAAATCCAGATTTAACATATTATGTGAATGTTATAATTTTCTTCCTGCAGCAAAATATTTAGGATCATTTTTACTCTTTATCAACTCAGCCTTTGTACACCTCTCAAATAATATATTAACAGGAAAAACTGAGCACATACTAGAATTAGTTACCGGATTGAGCTCTGATTACATTTGGCTGATATGGGCTCAGATATTCCCATCAAAATAAAAGCCAATGACTGCCCCATTGGCATTTATTTTAAGGGAGATGGGAATTGTACAGATGTTTTGATCACAGATTTCAAGCTACATGCTGGATTTTGAATGAAACTAGCACTTTATAATTGTTTGATTTCTTCAAATAAGGTTTTATACCATAGGATAATAAAATCATGTTTACACATTTTTGAACAATATTTAAACTATTCAGCTACTGATCAAAAAACAAGATTAATTATTTTATATTGATATGCATTCAGTTAATATCTGAGTTATTCACAGCACTGTTAATTTTCATGTATTTTGTAAGTGAATTCATATCTTATTTATTTTGCCTCTTTAGGTATACAACGAGTGTGGCAGTGGCTGTGAGGTCTCTCCTTCAACCTGTGTGTACATGAAAGAATGGTTAGATCTATAAGCAAGTTGAAAATGATGTAAAAATAAATCGCTTTTGTGATATGCTTGTGATATGTTATGTAAATAAAAAAGTATGATTTCATTTCATGGTAGATAATGTTTTTTTTACTGCTGCTTTATATTGTTTCTAGTAATAAACAAAAACTCATTAAAAATATTAAATTGCATATTTTATCATTATATTTATATTGTTTGTTAGCACAGTGGATTTGGAGATTAATTTATTAGCAAAAACATTTCATTACAGTAATATTTAATAAACACACTAAATTTTCCAAAAAATTGTTAAAGGTATGAGAGATTTTTCATATTTCCCTCGGTACTTATCAGTGCTATAACAAAAATTAGAAATGATGTCATCATCAAAAAAGATTTTTCTTTAGTTCTGATGTTTATGTTGAGGGGTGGGTGGGACTAAAAAAATTTGTACAAAGGGTTATCTCAAACTAAAGCCATATGAATGTAGGCAGTTAATTTCAATGACACAGCCATACTCAGTACAGAGACATAGACTAACACATAGATATGGAAATTTGGGGACAATTTCTTGTTATTACTTCCAATTAAAATTATGAATAAGTTCATTTTCCATACTGAGGCTCCAAAAATACTATCAAAAAAGTTGATAGAAAGCACAATTCATAATTTACAATGAATTATATAAAGCATTTACAAAATCGGTTTTAGGATAACTAAGGATTTTAAAAAATCCTATATTGTCCATCTGAAATTGAATGTCACTGTTGAACGAAATAGTGGGAGTTTCATCAAATTTTTTCAAGTCCAAGTTTTTGGTCAGATGCAATGTACATAAATATTTCCGGATTACATTCCAATAAGTGTGTGTCGTCAACAGTTTTGCCAAATAGTCTTGCTTGATGTGCGCAAAAAACATTGTATCCATTCACAATTAGGTTAATGTAAAAATCCTATTAACTTTTCTGCAAGTCTACTCTTGGAATGAATGGTTTGGTCCGTGCATCTTTATAGAACTCAAGTAATGAATGGAATAACAAATTTGGTCTTTGAATATAGTCACCCTTTTAGCTAGTTATTCAGCTCTTTTATTGACGATATTTTCCTGATATGCTGAAGCTCATTTTAGTCTAATATTTACATTCGAATCTTCACTTTTTCCTTCCTTTTATGCATTTTATCCTTCCTCCACTACATTGAGGTTTTCCAGTGCTCATTGTTGAGTTGCTAATGATCTTTATTTGTATCAAAATCAGTTGCTGATGGGGCAGCTAAGAATTGCGCTCCGTACTTTCATCATTGAATCTAATTTCCAAATGTTTTATTTTGGTAAGGCACCAGCGCAAATCCATCCCCATTTCAGTGAAAATCATTGAGTGAGCTGTCATTGAAGATCCATGTCCTTTTCACGTTTCCCATGACTTCATAAGGTGTTATCAGGGTTTGATGTTCCATATTCGTTTACTATTATTCGTTATTACCAGAAACTCGCTGAGAAGCCAACATAGAAATGATTAAAGTAGTGTATATACAGTTTTGGTTAACTTATAACGAGCTAGAAAAATTTATTGATGTAAATAACAGTATTAAACTGTTCCGACGTTAAAAATGTCTATTGGATTCAATAAAAAATATTTATTGTCTGCTTAATAGAATGGTTTACAATATTGTCCAAAATTAGCCATTAATAAACTATTTTATTTTCAATTTAGTCAATAAAAGCAAAGGTGAAATCCAAAATTTTAGAACGAAATTTAACTCGTGTGTAAACGAAGCAAAATCGGTAGTACTAATTTGAATCTTTCTGAAAATTTTCTTGAAAAACAAATTCGAAAAAGAAAAAATATATATATATTTCGAAACAATAGAAGATTAAATTGTAGAAAACTTGGTTGAAGAATTTAGATGTTATTTTTTAGTTCTTTAACAGTTACTAGTGTTGTACAGATAGAAGACTGTAGATAGATTGAAGATAGATAGATAGATAGATTTAAAAGTTTATCAAATTAATCACCGACACAAAAATTTTGGAAAATTGTTCCATAAATTTTGCAAGGTTTTATAATAACTATATAAATGAAAACCTAATCAAAATAATTACTTTGCAGCGGGATTCGATTTTGAATGAGAGGTATATAAATAACGCTCAACACATATTGCAAAATATACTAATTAATAATTATGATAATTTATTTCTAAATGTATAAACCGTCTTTACACTGCCATTTTCTGAATATAATAAATGCTGAAACCTCTTTAATGATTATCTTCGGTCAAGCATATGGGTGTAAGGCTTAAACGTTCTTGCTATATTTAGTATCGAAAAAGAAATTGGAAAAATTGTCATATTCCTGGAGTAACTAACAGCAAAAACAATATCACGCATTAAATAAATGTACAAATGCTCGTATTTATTATTTTTTAATTGGCTAAAAATTTAGGGCCCCTTCATAGAGAAGGCTGGCTCTGATCTGATGAGCTTGCTGTAGAAATGAAACGAGCCCAGAATGAAGTTTCCGAAGTGATTCGAATCAACGTACTGTTGATAACTTTTCCAACCAGAAACCTGATGAAAAGTTTCTTTGTATTCCAATAACATTTTGATGACAAAAAAGTGTTCTATTGTTTGTGTTGTTTCTATTTTTAATGAATTATTTTTTAAAAAAAGGGGTAATATTCAATCATATTTTCCAAAAACAATTTCACGGAAAAAAAGTTAAGCCTGCATGAAGAGTGAGCTTTTATTAGCGCGTTGACATCACATTGACATAAACTCGAATTGAGGGTTTTAGATAATTCCAGCTGTAAACCAAAGCTACGAAAGTGCATTATGAAACATATGTTTAAATGAAATGAAATAAACATGAAATGTGATATTCTATAAAAAATATTACGAGGAAAGATTTCCCTTGACGATTTAAAATAGCTATGTTATTAATTCAGTTATATTTTACATGGTTTTAAAAGAAGATATCCAATCGAAACAGAGCCCTAGAATTAGTTGAAAAATTTTGATAATTGCTACATATATCTAATAAAAATGACTTAACTGAAATAAATGATTATATTCTGTGAAATTTATGTTCTTTAAAAGCTGCAGCGATAATGAGTGATGAGTATTGATGCTGCAGCGATGCTTTCTGGTTCCCTAGTTTTTCTGGAACATCTTTAAAGTTCCCCGATTCTCACACAGCAGGCTTATATCAAATTATAGAATACTAGCTGCCTTTGGCGACCAGCTGGTTCGCCATGAGTAATGCGTTCTAAAATTTTCAATTAAATTGCATATTCATTAGCCAAAATTTAAGAAATAGTTAAAGTTAAAAGATTCAGTTATTAGTAATTAAAGAGTCGGTAACTTTAATAATTTATCGATTATGCTTCCCAAATATTAAAAAAATTTTTTTTTCAGTGATATTACCAAAATGTTAAATATGTTTTTTAAAGAAAGCGAAAAAGGGAAAAAATTATTGAATTAATGATACAGATATTGCAAACGATTATAGAAATATGCCATTAAGTAGGGATTTCAATGCATATCCTGCCTAAATTCGATCAGGTTTACTGTAAATAAAGATAATTTAAGGAATTAATGATATAGATATTGCAAACGATCATGGAATCCTTTGCCTTGCATTTATTTTTTTAGAAATTATCACATTTATATATATTTTTTATTTTATCCAGTCACGTGCTGAAAGTTGCATAGCTTTAGATTTGATTTGATAGTTGTTTTTTTTATTTGAACTTCCGGCATTATTTTATTTTATTCAGTCACGTGCTAAAAAAACATGGTTAAAATATTTCTTTAAAAATTCATTAAAAATAGAAGCTTAAGTTATACATTAAAACACTGATACCATTAGAAAGCTAATTTTTTAATCTTTAAATTGGTGTTAAAATCATGTTTATCTGATAATATTTTCGCAAGTTATCGCTGAAAAACGTAGAAATTTCGCTTAAATTTTAATTCAAATTCTAATTAAAAATTCGAAAAAAGGGCTCCGAGGTGCACATCCTCGACCTCCAAGATATACATGTACCAAATTTGGTAGCTGTAAGTCCAACGGTCTGGCCTGTAGAGCGCCAACACACACAACATTGAGCTTTATTATAAGTATAGATAGATAACACCAAATATTGGTCGGTGTTTAAAGTTCGGATCGGCCCGCAACGATCACGGAGTGGAGAAAGCAACTTAGTTAGTGTCGGGATTGAACCCAAAAACTCTGCAACGCCATTATACTTCTGGCGGAGTGTTTCCTCCCTAACTGTCCAGGCCACGTGAAGACGCGCTTCTCCAGGTAGGGCAGAGGCTAGGCCCGTGCTATGTTGCGCTTGCACCTCCCCAGACTGAAGAGAGTCTCCACAAACTTCTCATTCAGTCCACTGGATAGTAGATTGAGACGGAAATCTCGTTAATCCATTCATACGACTCACTAATTAGATGACGAGGCATTTGGCAATAAAATCTCTTTTATTTAAAATCAATAAAAAGTTACATTGGTGGCCAATAGGGGACCGCAACAAGTACATGAAATCATCACCCGACAGCACAGAAAAAGTTTAAAACCTTAAAAACAATAAAAGTCGTGAACATAAAAATGTTAAAAAACAGTCCTCCAAGGAGGAACTGCATTCGATGACAAAGCCAGTAAAACCAAAGCACATCCTACCCTCACTCCCGGCAGCCACCAAAATGCAGAGTAGATTTGTTAAAATACGTGAAAGCTGCAAAAGTTCGCAGTAAGGAGCGTGTGGATATTGTGGGGATATCATTTTGGTTTAGAAGCTTTCATCTGTCCACTAGGTCGGCCTTGGACCACACAACCCGGAAGTTAAGAGTTAGGTTGGAAAAATAGATTTCTGAGATGTTGTAGAATTGTGTGATTTCGTGGCCTAACGTAGGATTTTTGCCGTAATAAATGATCTTCCAGTGGTGGGCCCTGTCAAGATCCATCCCGTCGCCAACCACTTGGACATCCACCACATAAATTTTATCGTCCTCGATGGCGACGACGTCAGGTGTTCTCTTGCCAAGAGGAGCGTCGAAGACCGGCTCCTGGTGGGCTATAAAGTTTTTCATTTCTAAAGAACGCCCAAGGAATTGCGAAATGACATTATGTCGCTTAATCCTTTTGGCATGTGTGCGGGGGCAGGCCTGCGAGATGTGATTCAAAGTTTCTTTTATGTTGCAGTCTGCCCTGCAGAATTTATCCTTTGAGGGTCTGCCTCGGGTGCATCTGGAACCCGCCGGCAGGCAATTATTCCTTGTTTTGATTAAGTTTATATAGTCCCTTCCGGAGAGAAATCTATTGGGGGTGGGAATCCAGTCATGCTGGCAGGGAACCAAGAGGCTGCTACAAAGTGGCGCCCCGTCAACCGACCTATACAATTTGTCTCAGAAGTGGTTCTGGGTGTCCTGAGTAATTAAAACACTCTGCACCCGATCCTGCAGCAGCTGCAAGTAGTTACCAGTGAACCCCTCTCGGCAGTCTTGGGACAAGGCCGAACTGAGCCGACCAAGTCACGAGAACCGCCACGAGGAGAACAAAATCCGGAGATAAGACCCACCAAACCAACCACCCGCAATTGGCGAATAAAGGTAGGCATTGGGGTAGTCGCCAGGAAGATACAAGACTCCCCTGACGAAGGCACGAATCGAACTTGGAGAGTTTCCCGGCCCAAACGGAGCTCAAACCCAGTTGGTGAAAGAGCTTAGGGATAAGAATGGTGAGTAAAAAATGAAGTCTCTGTTGTGGTTTAAGTGATACTCCCTTTAATTTGATTAGATAGGATGTGAGGGCTGAGGCGACATCCGCTGCCAAGAGCCCTTTGGCTGAGAATCGGACACCAAGGTACTTAAAGGGATCAGCAAATTTTAAAACCGGAAGGGAAGAGCCAAAAACGGAAAATGTATCATCATCTATTTTAGTTTTTATTTTTGGAATCGGTTAGAATTGAAATAGTGAAAGATTTGGTGGTGCTGATATTTAGATCGAATGGAAGTTAAAGGTCACCCCCCGGTCCAGGATCTTTTGCAACCCGGGAGAAGAAGAACCAAATCTACAAGTCCGCATAAGCGACATAAGTAAATTGTAGGTTGTCTATAAAGATTCCAATTGGTTCCTCATTAAGATTTTTAATTATGTCATCTATCACAATATTGAACAGAATTGGAGACAACGGATCATCCTGACGCACTCCGTAAGACAGTTTAAAATTGTGGCCAGGGAATGGGGCAAAGGATGTTGAACATTTAGAGTAAAAAGTAGAAATAAAATCAATAAAAAGTCTGCTGACTCCTTTTATTTTTAAAGCTTGTAAGATGGAGGCGTGGCTTATGGTGTCGAACGCTTTTCGAATATCGATCGCAGCTCCTTGTACGTTCTTCGGCGTGCCTCAGAACGAAGTAAAAGAGGTAGATACTCTATGCGATCCCGTCTTCAGGGATAAATCCCTGTTGCTCGGGCTGGAGTTGAGTCCACTTTTTAAGTCTTTGAGCCAGGATTCTGGAGAAGAGGCGAGCGAAGAGTGGCGTGAGGGATATGGACCGAAGGTCGCCAGGACTGGAGGCTTCCACACACTTGGGAAGAAAGACTGTGCGGGAGTGGTGGCATGATTCAGGAAGTCTCCTACATAGCAAAAATATTTTAGTTAAACTCAGAAGCTCAGTACTATGTACTGCCTTAAGATGTTTGACGGTGATTCCGTCGGGTCCAAGAGCAGTGTTGTTCTTGGAAAGGAGCGCTGAAGTTCTTCGAAAAGAACGGGTTTTAGCTTGTCAGTGTCCTCAGAAGAAGAAGAAGTTTAGTATTCAACAGGTAGCTCGGGGGAGGATAAGGTGGACCCCGAGGGAAGAGTCATTGTATTCTCCCAGTACATCCGGAAAGAATCATCGAAATCCACTCCAATGGCCTGGCTGGTTGGCTCGAGCAGGATAGCAGCAAAACGAGAGGGATTCCTTCGAGATTGTCTCTGTACCCTAGCGTATTCGATACGGCGTCGTATACGGTTGGAGATAGTGCCTCTCAGACAAACATGTTGTCTCCGTGAATTTACTGCCGGGAGGAAAAATATTATATAAAAGAGAGACCTTGAAAAATAGTGTGTCCTTATTAGACGAGTGTCGAAAATTGGACCAAATTTTTCTGTACTCCAAAGCATATTCAGAAGGAGACTCCATTCCAATGAGGTAGTCGAGAAAATGTATCATAGTGGATTCGTGCTCATCAAATGTCCACAGAGGATAAGGGGGAGTAGAGTCGCGAAATGTTGACAACGGAAGATGGGCTCCGGAAGCAAGTGAGGCATTCAAGGAGGCCTCGGACTCAAGGCAACAAGATGAGATTCCACGGATTTCATCAATTTCTGCCAACATTTCTGTGACAGGGAACCTATTGGGCTCCTCGGGCGATTCCTCAGACATACATAATGATGGGGAGCTACCATTCGAATCTTCAGAGAAGCTATCGCCGGGATCACCAGGTGTGGAAGATTTTACGGGGCGAGTCCTCAGGCGTCTTGAGGTGGCTGTATCTGGAGAAAAAAATTTGTTAGGGATGGTTCCTGAAGCTGAGGTTCCTGAAGTTGGCTGGAAGATGGTGAGGATGTAACTGGAATCGCAGAACTCCGGGTAGAAGTGGAGGCACCATCTGGTCTTCTCACTGGTTCAAACTGGAGGAGGTCTTTGTAACGTTTTGTCTTCCTTTGTGATTTAATAGAATGGAAGGTGCGACCGGGGAAGACAGCATGGAGACGATTGTTAATATCCGGAACTGGAGCAGAAGAAAATAAATCAATCTCTGCAATCGCCAGCAGTGAGAGTTCTTCGTTGGTCCACCTTGTTCTGCTGGTAGGAACGCTGGCCTAATCGTTGTATTTTAAAGGATGTGACTTTTGGGTGTGAACCGAAAGTCAACATTTGGTTGAGAAGCTGTGGACACAGTAGCGACAGGAAAAAGGGCCTGATGAAGCCGTGGAGGCGGGTGATGAAAAGCTCTTCAATCTCGACTGCGCAGGCAGACGAGAGAAAACATGACAATTTGAAACGGGAAGAGCAAAAGGCGCAGACCGAGGAGAAGCAGGGTTTAGGTTGAACGTGAGTGCTTTAGACGGCCGAAGCCGTTGCCCAGGGAGAACCACGTGGAGGTAGCACTACGTCCTATAACAGGGAGAGGCTAAGAGCTTTGATATAAATAACTCTGCTTATATTACGCATCACCTGTTACTTCGAGCATTTCAATAGCATAGCATATTATCGAATCTCCCCAAACCCTATCGTCGTTTACTCACGCTTGGATGAATTTCTTCACTTTGACATTCAGAGCACTGGGCAGAAATCACATTGCGTCAACACCGCTCACCGGCCATCGCAATGCTTTGTTTTAATTAGACAGTCGGATTCCCTTAGTCCGTGCCAGTTCTGAGTCGGCTGTTAGTCGCCCGCCGAAACGGTCGGTCCACGCTGGTGCACGGTCCGCCGCACAGCTGAGGCATTCCACGGGAAGGCCCCGACACTGGTCCGGGACCAACCGAACCGAGTCTCCCCGGTCAGTTTCGCCCCGTCCCGGTGCAGTACTACACCCGCTTCGGACAACAGCCCGACGGGCCCAGTCCTCAGAGCCAATCCTTGTCCCGAAGTTATGATCGAACTTGCCGACTTCTCTTACCTACATTGTTCTATCGACTACAGGCTGTTCACCTTGGAGACCTGCTGCGGATATGGGTATGGACCGGCACGAAAATCACTCTCTCCCTCGGAATTGCAAGGGCCGACAGAGGCGCACCGGATACCGTAAGAGCCGCGGAACTTTTATGGAAACAGCGTCCCTATCTCCGGACGAGCCGATGCCAGGGACACGAATCCTTACAAAGAAAAGATAACTCTTCCCCGGGTCCACCGTCGACGTCTCCGAGTTTGGTTGCGTTACCGCACTTGACCCCGAGGGGTCTATCTGCGAGTCGGGGAATATTGACCCCATTCTTTTTCGGTTGGCAGAGAGACGAGCACATCCAACCGTGGACCCGTTCATTGTCAATGTCTCGCTTCAGAACAGATTTATGCGATTCCTTAGGGCCGACTGACCCATGTTCAACTGCTGTTCACATGGAACCCTTCTCCAACTTCAATCCTCAAGGTTCTCACTTGAGTATTTGCTACTACCACCAAGATCTGCACCGGTGGCGGCTCCAGGCGGGCTCACGCCCGGCACCTTCGACGCTCACCACCGCGACCCTCCTACTCACCGCAGGTTAAACGCCACAGAAATGACATCTCCGGCGGAGGTCGGGTATGGGCTCGACGCTGAAGCATCGTCCATTTTCAGGGCTAGTTGCTAGTTTTTAGGGCTAGTTTTCAGGGCATCTATTGTGGCACAAAAAATTGAGAGTACACCTTACATTTACTTGATAAATCTTTCCAATATAAATAGCACATTACCGATAAGTGCAAACATGTTTTTATTTTTACATATGAAAAATGGTTCAATTTAAAGTAAAAATAAAGTACAATCAACCAAAAACTTCTAGACTGAAAAATTTCAGAAGCATTTTAAATAAACATACTCAAGGTTTTGCCTCTAAAAAGGGAGAGTACACCTACAAAATTTTTGCAATATCTCACATAAAAATAAAGTTTCACTGTTCAGTTGCATGCCGTTTGACTTTTATAATGACCTCTTAACGCCTTTGTACCGAATTGACCAATTCTTGGTGAAATCTGAAATTATTTTATCCCGTTTTTCTTGCATCACTTATTTTAAATGGGTTTTTATTTCTAATTTTGTGTTTTTGTACCACTCTTTTGGGCATGGTCTACAATATATAATAACATTCAATGGCAATGGGGCCGCGGTGGCCTGGTGGTAAGGTCTCGGCTTCGGAACCGGAGGGTTTCAGGTTCGAGACTCGATTCCACCGAAGATCCGTCGTGTAAGGGGGTCTCTTGCACGTTAAATCTGTCAGGCCAAAGTCCTCCCGCTGGTGTGGTGTGGAGAGGGGGGTGCCACTTCAGTTGTCGTCCTCGTCATCTGACTGTGGTTCAAAATTACGAGGTCCGTCCCAAAATAGCCCTCGTGTAGCTTTAAACGGGACGTTAATATAACTGAACTGAACTGAACTCAATGGCAATGATGTCGGGATATTGTGTATAACTGCGGTTCCTAATGAAAAAGATACCATATTTTGACGTTACGTGCATTATGTTTGAAGTCGACTGAAAAAAAGAATTGTCCGTCTAAACCAGAGGTTCCCAAACTTTTAATACTGCCGCCCCCTTTTCTAATGTATATTTCAATATCGCCCTCCTACCACTCCAGATAAATAAGAGAGTACATATTGCACGGTGAAAACAAGAATTAAAAAAAAAATTCTTGTAGAAAGAATATTGTTGGAATTGAAACGCTACGGAATTTCTTCTTTATTTAAAAAAGTTTTAGCTTACCTGTCATTAGGACAGGCAGAGATTTTGATGATACGAATTAATTCATAATAAACTATTGCTTTCTAAATATATAAATTGACAGTTTCAGAGACCAATCAAAACGCTTACATAATTATATTAAAAAGTATTATTATTAAAATTTAAAGACACCGAATTTCAAACTTAACTAGTGAGAAGGCTGAATTTGAAGCACTTTAAGGAGCTTGTTAATATCAGGCTCGATTTCACTTATTGAAAACAATCGTAAGTCGCCGTGTTCAGTAACATGGAGCCAATTTCTCTTTTTCGTTACTAATGTTGCCTCAGCTCTAAATCCACGTTCTGCTAAGTATGAAGATGGGAATGCTATGATAAGTCGTTGAACCTATCGACCATAATCCTGAATGCAGTTGCGAAATCGACTTCTGCAGCCAAAATTCATGGTAGCCATTCTTGAATTATATATTTAGATCCTCATTCGTCGTCAGTTCTATTAGTTCTTCTAACTGAGGGATTGAGGTTCTAACTGAGGTTCTTCTCCTGCTGCTTTGACATTGGAAAAAAGATCCAAAACCCAGTCTGATATGTCCATATTTAAAATGTCGAATCGTTCCTTGACTTTAACTAATTTGGTTAATCTTCTAACACCCCTTCGTGCCATATCAACGCTCCCTAATTTTCTCTGGGTCTTTTACCGCCCCTCTGAAAGCTTCAAATGACCACAAGGGGGCGTTATCGCCCACGTCAGGAACCTATGATCCAAACCGACAATTTTTAACACTTTTCTTTAGATTGCTGCGACCATATGGTTCCTCCAATTTGCAGCAGAAATTTCTCAAATCATAGGCAAAAATGTGTGCTGAAATTTTGCGAAATGCCATCTGACAAGCTGGATATAAAAGTCACGTTGTTAAAGAGAAACCGTTCATAAGATTGCAAATTCAAATAAAGCAGTTGAAGTTTGCAAAAAACTCATAATTGAAGATTATTAACTTTTGAAAGAAAATCGTATTTAATAATGAAAGAAAACTGAAAGCTTTTGGCGGTGACAGCAATCGCACTGAATGGAGAAAGCCTAATACTGCTTTGAATTAAAAAAAAAATACGTCCTATATGATGGTGACTCCGTCAGGATTTGAGGTTGTATGACTTCAAACAAATTAGGAAATTTAATTCTTATAGATGGCATTATAAACCATATGGTTTACTTGAATATACAATCTGAAAAAAACTGTAAAAAATTCGGATTTAAAAGAAAATTCAATTTTTCAGCAGTATAACGACAACAAACAGAATGCATATAATGTCAAAATATGGAATCTTTTTCATGAAAAACAGCAGTTACACATACCAACAAAGTACTCCGACATCAATAATGCTGAATATTACCATATGTTGGGGGTTATACTCGAGAAAGTGTTTCGAAAACCAAAACTCAGAAACCAAACCCATTTAAAACAAGTGTTGTTAGAAAATTGGGGTCAAATATCTTCAGATATCATCAAAAAGTGGTCAAATCAGCACGAAGATGTTTAGAAGTCATTATAAAAAGCAAAAGACACGCAACTTAGTATTTATTTATTATTTTTATGCGAGATATTGCAAAAATTTCGTAGGTGTACTCTCAATTTTTTGAGACAAAAATCTGAGTATGTTTATTCAAAATGCTTCTGAAATTTTTCAGTTTAGAAGTTTTTCGTTGATTGCACATTATTTTTACGTTAAATTAAACCACTTTTCATATGCAAAAATAAAAACATGTTTGCATTTCTCGGTAGTGTGCTATTTATTTTGAAAGTCAGATTTATCAAGTAAACGTAAGGTGTACTCTCGATTTTTTGTGCCACTGTATATATGGAGAGCTTCAGCCTCAAGTCCTGCAAGGCTGAGTATATTTTTTCCAGTTGAAAATTAGTGGTCCTCTCTAGTTCTCTCCTGATGTTCCCACAGGTTATATGTGCCATTTCGTCAGCAAAAGCCTATATATAGAGGCTTCCAGAGTTCAAAAGTAGTATCCTGTTTATATAGATATTCCAAAGCAACGGGGCAACCACTGACCCCTGGATACAACCCTTGGTACGTTTCCTCTCAATGTTTAAAACTTCGTTCTTAAAAATAACAGTTCGTTCTTGTAAATAAAAGTATATAAAATTTTTATAAAAACATGGCATCTGCCATTCATTTAAAATTTTAGAAAGAACCGACCAGTCCATGTTATCGAATGCAGATTTTATGTCCAGAGAGATCAGGGCGGTATGCCAAGTAGGTATTTTAGTCTTGATTATTTCAATTAGTTTATGTATGGCCATTTGACAGCTCCTTCCCTCTCTAAATCCATACTGATTTTCATGTGTTTTGGAGTTTATATTCAGCCAATTTTTTAGTTTGTTCACAAAAAGGCCTCTAGTATCTTTCCAAGAGTTGGTAATAAACAGACTGGTCGGTATGAGCTACAAGTGGTAGGGTAGTTACCCTCTTTTAATAGAAAGTGAACCCTAGAATTTCTTAAACATTTCGGAAAGTAATTTAAATCAAAGCATTTGTTGAAAAGCATACATAAAAATTGTTTGTCGGCATCATAAATTGCCCATCACATTCTGTAATCAATCCTGTCTAGGACGGTGCTTTTCCACTTTTCAAACCTCCGAATATCATATCTAGTTCTATCTCATCTATTTGCTTCCAAATTGACTATGTAACTAAAATTATTTTCTACAGGAGGTCCTGGGTAGAAGTGATCCATTATTATGTTGACTTTTTCTTCATAGTTAAAGTTTGGATCATTTCTGTTATTAGTTTCTATGTCTCTATTTCTGTTTTCTTAAGGCCAGCTTAAATAAGAATCCATAGTTTTCATTGTAACCTTTACAAAACTTTTCCCTGGCTTTTCTTTTTGTTGTCAATAGTATCTTTTTGTATTTAGCTTCCGCCTTTCTATAATCATTCCCTAAGCACCGGACCGCCTCAGGGGAATCACCAGATTTTTTAGCAGAAGTGTATATTTAAAATAATTTGCTTACTGTTGTTCTCGTGGTTCTTAATTCTCTATTGAAAAAATTAAATTTTTTTGGCATTTTTGGTTTTTTTTTTTCTTTAAAGATTTGAATGCACATTTCTGTAAGTATTCTATAAAATCCTGAACGAATTCGTTTAAAATCTCGGAGTTAGTCCCTGTCCTTATTTCATTCTTAAAATCTTTAAAAAAATTTCCAAAATTGTATATAAACTTCCCATGGCCATATTTGTTCTTAAAATAAAAATCTTTGTCTACATACTGCATTTCTTCTAGTTAAAAGTAAAAGAATATATACTTGTAGTCGATATGGGATTCCATATTAAGGACCCCCCATTATTTCAAGAATAACTCTATTGAAGAATTTTTCAGAGTTAAATCAGAAAAACCTGTATGGTGGTGGATACAAATGTTGGGCCATGATCTTTTATACTGCAAATACTGAGGTTATTTGTGACTATGAACTTGGTCATCTTGTCGCCTCTATAATTACTCGAGTCATAGCCCCATAATACTGATTTGCAATTAAAATCCCCCGTCATAAAATTTAAGTTATTAGAAAAGTTATAATCATTCAGTTCATTTAAAAGCTGGTGATATCGTTGTGTGGGGGAAAATAAAAACTGAAAATATTTAAAATTAATTTTTTAAATGGAGCTCCACCGTATATAATATGCTTTTATACTTATATTGGTTGTGATCCCGAATCCCATGCAGTGGCGACACTGTTTCACGCTTAGGACACTCGAAGTTTGGACCAGCCAAAGTACAGAGAGGATCCAATGTTTAGTGTTTTTGTTGCGGGATATGAAAGACAATTTTGAAATATGGATTTGAGGAGGAATCAGCGCGGAATAAATTTTTATTTAATAATCCTCTCCTCAGATCTTCCTCATTAATGTCATTGTTTAAGTTGTACAAAATGACCGGAGGGAGTCTCTTTGATGGAATGGCGATGTCAAATAATTATGCTAAACACCATCCTTCAATAATAGTTCTTTTATGTGTTTTGCCTCGTCTTCATTGGATGTAATGATTTTGATCCCTCCTCCGTGAAGTGGACCTAGCCCTCAAGTTCTAATGGAGAAATCCTCTCTGCTAAGATAATTTAAAATCGTGCTCTTATTCGTCTCAAAATCAGACCTATCTTCCATTTTTGGCCTGATCAATAGGACACTCTCAGTATGTTTGTGGGAGGAGATCCTAGTTGAGGGGAGGCTGGCAGCCTTCAGAGCATAAGTGTTAGCCTCCCCAAGTCGTTTTTTAAAACTTGCATGTACGCATCTAATTGTAGTTGTTCTTTAATAGATGCGCAGATATCTTTCAGATGCTGACCCAGGTCTGAAGAGAAATCATTGCATGTAGGGGACCTCCTCCCCAGTTCCTCCAGTTTTCTCCTTAGATTATAGGCCTCGGCTTGTAGGAGGTGAATTATAATCTGCATATTTGCCTGTGTGTTGTTTTTTAATAAGTCTCCAGCATCATAGTTTTCACTCCTTAAACATGCGTTTTGACGGGATGGCTCTATAATTTTAATAAAAAAAGTCAAAGTATTTATTAATAAGGGTATTCCTAAGTAGTTTTTCGAATTGTCGTTTTTTTGTTTATTAAGTTGAAGGAGAATCCTGTGAATTCATGTAATTTTCCATTGATATTGTTGAGTAATTCTGCGGGAAAGGTAAGATCTTTTAACATCTTGAGTAGTGAGTCCTTAGTGTCGGGGACACGACGATCAGTTTTGGAATCTGGTCGAGAGTAGGGAACCTCCTCCTCCCTATCCGAGTGACTCTCGGGATCTTCGATGGCTAGTTTAGATTTAAGTGATTGGATCACGCCATCACCACGGGCCCTAGCTCTTGTCATTCTGCCCCTGTTTTCGGGTAGAGAAGCAGGTGGTGATTTAATCCTATCATAGCCCGATGAACCGATGTCCGAGACAGGTTGTGAAGCAGTCCTGGGATTGACTGTGATTAAGGGTAGGATTGTATTTACAAAAGAGTCGAAGACTGTCGAGTTATTACACAGGATGGATTTGATGGTTGTGGGAGAACTGCCTTGATTATCATTTAGATTATTGATTATCATTTATTGATAGAGGGGTCCAACGAATCAGAGTGAGGGGTCGAAACTGGAGTTGAAATTTGGGGAGGAGGGAAAATCTTTTTTCCCGGTTACCCAAAAGTGTTTCGCTACTGGCCATATCTGAACATTTGTATACAGAGCCAGAGAGCAAATAGGTGAAAAGAAAGATACTAGTAAGCAGTCAAGGAACTATCCAGATAAGGACCAATTAAAAGTTTCCAGAGCATTAAAATCCGTCAGGTAAAAGGACATCAGTTAAGAGGCATAAGGATAAAAATTTACTATTTACATAATAAAATCTACAGCAATGTAATGTACAATAAAAGTTGCCAAGTAAGTAAAATCTAAATATTTTACTCACACAGGTGAAAATCAGTTTAAAAGTATAGCATGAAACAACAACCCATAAGTTTACCATTTATAAAAATTTAGTATTATATACAATTAATAAAAAATGAAAAGTGACTAAAGCTTAAATGTCTTTAAAAACAAGTGTATGTTCAAAGATAAGCCCAGTTTTTAATAAACTTAACGGGAGGTGCGCCGTGATGAGAAAAAAGAGGGAAGAGTCTCAAGAGTTCTCAAGAAGTCCAAATCAATAGGCCCGAGATGAAGAAATGTTCCATGGCCATGATGGATCCGGGGAAAACAGGGTTCGAGTGTCGATTTTAGCCTAGATGGGATCCAAGAATGACAGGCTCCAAACCAAGGCGAGATAAACAGAATCCGGGTCCGAAGGTCCAGTGGTACCCAGCCAGGTAAAAGTGTAGAATAGTGTGCCCCTTGCTGCGCCAAGGATGCCAAGTCGCCAACAAAGATGGCGGAAAAATCAAACTGTTCCGCCCAACAGTTATGGTTGTCATTTCCCGCCTTTTTATTTAGAATGTTTAACTAATTATAATTATTTGTTTAATACTGCTCGGTGCCTTCTACAGATGCCAAAGTCATCTGTAGAAGGCACCGGGCAGTATTTTTTAACGTTAAAAAAACATCCAAGGGCTTCACTTTCCTACGGAGAGGGAATGCAGTAGCTTCGCTAGCAAATTAAACAGATGGATCGTTGGATTAAGGAATAGTGCATAATAATATTACAAGTAAGAATAAAGGATGTTATAGGAACGAATATTATACAGAATTTTGATATTTAATGTACTTTACTTATTTTATTTAATCTTTCTATAAACACTCAACATTTCAAAACACTCAAAGCATTCTTTCCAAGCCTCATCAACTCATAAAAAAAATATTCCACTCATCCTTCATCCATTCAGCAGGTAAGAAGTAGTGCCTACCATTCCAACTACCAGACATCCACTCCTGTACGATTGCAGACATAATAATGCAAACTTCCTTTAATACGAAAACGCAGACGATTTGCGAATTCGCATAGTGTTAATTAAAAATGAGAAAACGAAAAAAATTTTTGTAAATATTAACACTAAAAATGAAATAAATGTTATTTTAATTAATATTAATTTTATTCTACTTTTTCTTTGTATAAATTTTAAATTAAAATAATAAACAAAATTTAAATCATATGAAATCGATATTTTAAATATTAAATTTATTATAAAACAGTAGTAGTTCATGAACAACTCAACTATTAAAAAAGTAGAAAACAAAACAGAATTAGGGTTATTGTAATAAAGTTCCGTTGGGTTGCCATATTGGCGAAAAACTCGGGGGCACACCGTGCTACACTTCAACCCCCAGCCACACAAATCCAGTAGAATTGGTAGGAAGATCTGTCGTGAGATAGGGTTCACACCCGATGAAGAGCATAGGAAGAGCACAAGGGAGCACTGGCAGGACCGGAGGACTCTTCAAAGTGGAGAATCGGTAAGACTCTGGTCCCAAGTTAAGCGTTTATTCCTCGTCCGGAAGATGCCGCATCGGAAGAAAACAAGATGGAGAACATACTGCAGAAGCTCCAATGCGGGTTCAGAACTATGGGGTGGCTCTAGGGTGTAGTCCTGTCGAAGTCCTCGATGAGTTTCCAGAAACAGGGAAGAAGAGTAGCACCAAGACAGAGGCGTATTCCCGTTCCCGAATGTAAACAAGTGCTTCTCCGGTATTAAAGTCAGGGTTGACGAGGAGGTATCACTGCAATTTTAAGCAGTCTGGAGAAGGGAAGCCCAAACATGCAGGTATTTCAGTCATACTCAGAACCATACACAATATTTATAATAAAGCTGGAGATGTGACTTTTAGTGTAGGTACTTTTATTGTTTCGGTTATTCCTCCCGGTAAGAAGTCGAGGTAGGCGTTTCCACCTACAGAGTCGGGGGTGGGCATCACCGTATGTACATAAAAATTGAAAATTCAAAAAATTTGAAATTTCATATATCCGGCATTGGCCACAACGTGAAGAGGAGGGATCCCACTTAGGATGTTGGTGGATGTAGTATAATACACTTTTAGGAACTGGACCAGAAAAATTCTTTGTATGGAGTGTAGTTTCTTTATTTGTAGCTTGGTCAAGGCCCCGCTCCATATAGCAGGGCCTTTTCAATTACAGTTTTGGAAGAGAAATCCCCGGTACCGATTGTGAGGGCGAGTCCCTCAACTCCATCTGGAATTGTGCCGTTTTTACGGCCTGTCTTGCCTTTTGAGCTGATAACAGGGGCTGGCTCATCTGTCCTATTATCTTTAACTCGAATCCCTGCCATTTTAGTGGCTATGTAGTTGTAAAAATATCTGAGAATCTAATTACCATAAAATCTAGTTATGTTAAAAAGCACTTGAAGTACTGGCAGATATTATAAAATCAATGATTCACAGTTTTAAAGTAAAATTTAGTGAGAGTTAAAAATTTATCAACATTAAAATGTAAAGCACTCCCTTAAAATAACAAGACCCCAAAAAACTAATGAACTGGGCAGCACATATATAAAAACGAAAATATATACACAATATGTTGTTAAGTTTTCAGGTTTAAAACTCACCAGTGGCCTCCGGTATATATCCAACTAGTCCACAGAAAAAGTCTAATAAGGATGATGTTAAAAGAGTTTGAGTTAAAAGTCGAACATGCCAAATCACTGAGAAATAGTCAGCTCTTGCGTAAAAACCAGGTTGAAAGCGATTGTTAGCAAAGTTGAGTCTCAGGAAGCACCAAAGAACCCCAAGCCGTGGTCCGAATGGAAGAAGGCCTCGATTTGGAACCAGTCGTAGGTACCAAGGATGAGATGCAATGTCTGTGTAGATCCCAAAGCCTCGATGATCAACGTTAGTATCAGGTGGACTGCCAGTTGATCTACAAATCCAAATGGTAGGCAGAGCACTCAAAAAACAAGGGTCCAAACTGGAGGGTTGTAGTCGGCTCTAGTTGATCGGGGACTCAGCACAGACGGTACTTGACATCATTTTGAGCATGAAGTGAAGCTAGTCGGGATCAATAAGTGGGCGTCAATCGTAACTCGTGCAGAATCAAAACATTGCACCGTCTACTCAGAAATATCATAGCCAGAAATACAAACAGTAGGTACAATTTAGTAGATTTAGCTCTTACATTTAATTCTTATGTAGCCTGAATTATCCGTTGGTACACAGCAACACTGTAGGTGGTTTACACCCTCTTATCCCTGGTAATTAGAGAGATGAGTCGATGTTAATGAAGGTGGTCAGGCAAGGTATAGCGGTAAACATATCGACTGTAAATACTTTGGAAACAAGTGTTTTCCCTTCATTAATCCAAAAATCCGGTTACTTTCAAAGTAGTATTTAGTAGCATACAAAACTCAAAGCAGGCACGGAGCACAGTTCTTGATAAAAGAGTCTTGCATATATAGTAAAAATAGCCATAAGTAAAGAACTTTAAAGTAATGCAAAAGCACTTAAATCATCATCAGAATAAATAGAATAAAATGAATAAAATATCACTCAAAAAATCCATGTAGCATCACTAAATCTTGAATAACATACGCCCAGACCGGATCAGTTGGACAGCTAACCTCACTTGCCCGCGGCTGGGAAGGAACTGCGAAAGTGGAGACCCACAGTCCGCCAACCTACCCGAGTTGGGTGTAAGGCAAAAGCGGCGAACTGGGGAAGCGAATCACCCCGGCAACCGGGAGGCCCGCAGGATCGACCCAGCATCTGGACAGATTTATTATCTTGCAAAAAGGTGTACAAGCATTGCCCTGATAACATGGGCAGTAATTAAATACATAAATATATATATATATAGGTACATAAAAATAAAAAGCTGGTACAGCGCTCAACCCAATCAATGATGGGGAGGGGAAAAGCAAAACATACAGAAGAACACATAAAAGGTTTGAACACAATAAAGAATACGCAACAAACAAACAAAAGGAAGACACAAAGGTAAAATACATAGTTAAAAATCGGTGACCACTCTGGCGGCAGGCAGGAGGAGGAGGCAAGCTCGCTGCGGTCGCGACTAACTTAGAATAGATTTAGTTATTTATGTATATTGGTTAAGGTATCTGTAATTCTGTATAAATATGCTGTATCTTGCCTTGTAGCACTGGGAGAAAGCAATAATAATAGCTGAGTGAGTATATTGTCAATCTATTTATGTAGCTAAGGTCCCCACCATCCTTCATCTAGCATCTTCATTCGCTGCCCCTCGTGCTAAATTAAGTGTTATTAAATCTTGTCTGGATTACTTTTCCTTTTTTATTCCAGGTGGATCGAAGAGCAGCCAGGAATCCAAAGGAGGTGGGGGCTCCCAACTCAAGGTGGTATATTTATTATTTAACCCACTAAATGATTAGTCTACTAAACCAACACCCGGCCGACCCAGGGGGTCGGCAGTGAATATTTTTTAACTGTTCACTATCCCGTGTTCTAGTTTTAAGAATTTTTAACATAGGAGCCTCTACAGACATTAAAGACATATTAGACATACGCAGACATAATCATAATTTTTAGATACAAGCAGTATATACTGATTATTTAAAGATGGTGCGCAGAGTGAGTGGCTGACCGGCCATAACTTTAAAACGTATATACACAAATTAAGAAAGGCTTGGAAAGTTAATAAATATAAGTCGACGTTCGGTTCAGCAGATCTAATTAGACAACTTGTTTATAAATGTGGGGATGTTACTCCTTACCACCCCACGATGGAAAAAAAAATTTAATTCGTTGAAAATAAATAATAAAAAGAACCAAGCTGCATGCAATTTGGTCAAAGATAAAATGTATATCTAATACTATAATACGAGGAATGGTTGTCAAGTCGAAAATCGCCCCAGAATTAATAAACTCCGGTAAACTTGGGGGTCTGGGGTTTTTGGCCACGAGGAATCGATTGGCGCCGGTTTTGAAGCGCTACGGTCCAGCAGTTCGGAGTTACAGATAGGATATTTTCAAAGTTTATTAGTTCGCCATAATGGCTACTTAAATTTTCAAGCGGTAACGTGCTGCCATCTATAGCCAATATGGCGAACTAATAAAGTTTTATGTTTATGCTGTTATAGGTTTATAATATGTTTCTTATGTATGTATATATGTTTGGTTTTTCTAAATAAATTTGTCAAAAATATTGAACTTCAACACACTTCAATCTTTACCTTTACTTTACCTTTTTATAGAATAGTTCCCTTTCCAAACTCTAACTTTGTTTAGAATAGTTTACAATGGTGCACTTTAACCGGTTATCTTTTCACCAATGGTTTCACAAATTTTCTTATGGCATGTATTGTTTTGATAAATCACAATTGAAAATTTAAATCTTCGAGTTAGCTTCGATACCTGTTTTCTCCGAGTGGAGCTCGGTCACCTGCTGGTAGTTAAAAATTGAAAGGTAATATGATTGTAATAAACGCGTCGTTTAAAAGAGAGATTTAGTTAACCGACTCTTCGTCCCCCCCCCCGGCTAGTAAGCCCTTCACAGATGTTTGCACTAAGCCTGAAGGCCTCGACTAGTTTACGGATAGCCATTTTATTTCTAGTTAGGTTTTCGAACCAGGCTCTCTCGTGTGTGGGGGGGGGGCAGGTTTGATTAAATGATATTCTTTCGTGAGGGGACAGCTAAATGCATAATGATCAGCGTCCCCAAGAGCATCGAAGGTGCAAAGGGGAGAGCCCAGTTTTTTAAAACGGTGAAGATAAGCTGGGAATGGACCATGCCCGCTGAGAAAATAGATTAGGTGTTTGTTTTTAATTAGGAATTTGACGTCCACCTTATTTATATAGAGTCTGGTTCTCATCTCGGAGGGGGAATCGTAAGAGTTCCAGTATTTATTCCACTCGTCCAGGATGAAAGTTCTGAGTTTGCCCTTAAGGGATGACAGTGGGGCTGGGGCTGGATAGTGTTCCCCCGAGATCATGGCCGCTTTAGCGAATCGGTCGGCCACTTCATTTCCCTCTATGCCAACGTGGGCCTTAACCCATTGTAGGCCGACCGAGATTTTCGCTGTAAATATATTCTTCTTAATATTGTTAACAAATACCGATCTGGAACTGTGGCTCTTTAAAGCGGCAATTGATGAAAGGCTGTCCATGTGGATATTGACCATCGTTTTTTCACGGGCAGCCCAGCTGGATGCGAAGTTTATTGCAGCCAGTTCCGCTTGAAAAACTGAGTTAAAATTATTCATTTTAAAAGTCAAATTCGCGTGATTAAATTTTTTTTTAAATCCTCACGCCAAATTCGGTACAGCCATCTAATCGAGATCCATCAGTATAGATATTAAAAGCCGCATCAGGGATGGTCTCTTGAATTTCAACCACCCTCTGATCAGCGGGAAGACTTTTGATTAAAACGAACTTGTCTAGGCTCGTACCACCAATAAAATAATTAAAATTATCAGAGCCAATGTTCCAGATCTGAAATTTTATATATAATGATTTGGCCACGATATGAAGGGGGGGGGGTTCCTGTTACTAAGTTCAGAAGGTTGGTGGACGTCGTCCTGTAGGCCCTGGTGAATCTTAAAAGGAAGATTCTTTGAATTGAGTGGAGCCTGGTGATTTGTTGTTGAGTTAGGGCCCCACCCCAGAGACTGGCTCCGTAGAGTAGGACCTTCTCGATGACGGTATTATACAAAATTTAATGATTTTGTTATCCAGGCACCAATTAGGTTTAATAATTCTATTGAAATTGGAAGTGAGATCCAGGGCCTTTTCAATTAGGGTTGAAATGTGGGAGGTCCATGTTAATTTGTTATCAATAGTAATATCCAGTATCTTCAGGCTATCCGTTATTTTAATAGAAATGCCATCGATTTTATAAGTCGGCCTTTTGCTCAGGGTAGTGCATCCCTTTTTGGACAACTTGCGTGAATTATGGCTCCTGAAGATTATAGCCTGGCACTTGTCTATTGATAATTTAAGTTTCAGTTCTATTAATTTATATTTAAGGGCGGCCAGATTATTGTTAACTCTTAATGTCAGAATATAGGATGTTCGACCGCCAATAATCAAGGCCAGGTCGTCTGCAAAAGCCTGTATATATACTTCAGAAGCATTAAGTTTAAGTACTTTATTTATATAGATATTCCAAAGGGTTGGGGCTATTACCGAGGCTTGAGGACATCCTCTGTAGCACCATCTAGTCAAATTTAAAATTTCATTGGTAAAAGAGATTTTTCATTCTGACAAGTAATAAAATAGAAAGTTCATGAAAGTTCACCTGCCACATCACAGGTTCTCCGGAAAGTAGTTAAAATAGAAACATTTGTTAAATAGTTTCAGGATAAAATCTTTATCGTAGTTAAAAATTCCTCTCCACATTCGATAGTCCATTTTGTCTGGTCCCAGGCCTTTGCCACCTTTGAGGCTCCCGAAAACAAGTTCAAGTTCTAGTATGTTGAGAGCCTCGATTTGATCTCTAGAGGGGGTATAGTTAAAGTCGTCGTCAAGAGTTTTGCCTGGGAAGAAGTGATCCAGAATACAATTGATTTTTTTCTGTAAATTGTTCATTGGGATCACCGTTCGGGTTAATGGCTATGGCTGCACCTGAGTTGGATTTGTTGAGGACTAATTTAAAAATAAGCCCGAACTTTTCATTCTAAGTGTTGCACAGTTTCTCCCAGGCATCCCTCTTAGTTTTAAGTAACAGTTTCTTAAAGGCGGCCCTTTCTCTGCGATAGTCTGTGCCCCAGACCAGAATGAGGTCATCCGTGGCTTTATTTTTAATGTGAGAGCGGTAGATTTTGTATAGTTTATTTACTCTACCTCTGCACACTCGAAGTTCTTCGCTCCAGAAACTGAATTTGTTAACTAGTTTAGTGGGTTTCTTTTTCAGTGTTTTGAAACCGGCCTTTTGTATGAAGTTGATAAAATAGCCGAAGAAGATGTTCAGGTCCGTGATATTATCAATTAGATCTAAAAGTTTTAAAATTCTTTTTTATGTTAATTAAAAAATGTTTAAGGCCGTACCTTGATTTCATGTAAAAATCAGTCCCTGGAGCAACAGCGATGTCTAGTTTGAAATAAATATATTTGGGATCGCTAAAGGATTCAGTGTCCAGGACGCCCCAATTTGTAATGTAATTGCTAATTGGAGCACTAATCATCGTTATATTGGGGAACCCCACATGGGTGGTGGACTGGAAGGTCGGCCCATAGTCTTTGATATTGCATTGATGTAGGTTATTCGAGGCCATGAACTTGGACAACCTCCTCCCCCTATAGTTATCCGAGTCATAGCTCCATTTTTTGGCTTTGCAATTAAAATCTCCAAAGACAAGATTAAAAGAGTTTAAAAAGTCAAAATCATCCAATTCCTTTAGGGTGCCGTCTATGTCATCATGGGGGTGGGGAATAGCAATTGATAATGTTTAAAATAAAGTCGTTAAAATGAAGCTCAGCACACACCGTGTTAGTAGAGCTGAACTTGAAGTAAATATTTAAATTTTTGTTAAAAACATATATTATAGCCTTTATGTCGTTGGAGAGGAAGTTCCGACATCCATAAATAGATTATTGGGATTCTCCTCTTATTAATCTTGGGTCCTGGACTGCGATGAAGTCAAGTTTTAAATCCCTAGCGATCTGGAAGATGGATGAGTGTGCAGACTCACAATGATTGAGGTTAATCTGGATGCTACGGAAGGTCTTAGTGTCCATGGTACGATTTTTAACGAGCTCTCTCTGTCTTAGATCACTTTTACATCTTCTATCAAGGCTACTATGTCCCGTTCCGTAATTAGTGTGAAATCTGTTTTTTGATGTTAGGCAGTTTATGCATGAATTGCGTTTGCATTTATGGTTCTTGCTCTGCATAACAAGTTCCCCACAGCGGTCACATATGGGTGGCTGGTCCTAGTAGTTGCAATTTTTGGTTGTGTATCCGAATCCCAAACAGTGACGACACTGCTTCACACTCATGAACTCGGACACCCGAAGTCTAGACCAGCCGAAGTATAAACCATCTTTGTTGATGATTTGGTGAAAAATGTTGGGTGCCACAGAGAGGATCCAATGATTTGTATTATTGTTGCGGGCTGGAATCTACTTTGAAATGTGGGTTTGAGGAGGAATCAGCGAGGAATAGATTCTTATTAAGCAATCCTCTCCTCAGGTCTTCCTCATTAATATCTTTATTTACGTTGTATAAAATGACCTGAGGGATTCTCTTAGATGGTATGGCAATATCAAACAGTTCTGCTAATTCTCCATCTTTCAACAGTAATTCTTTAATATGTGTGGCCTCATCTTCATTGGATAAAATTATTTTGATTCCTCCTTTATGAAGGGCGCCCAGCCCTCGAGTTCTGATGGAGGAATCCTTCCTGCTAAGATAGCTCAAGATCCTTTCTTTGTTCGTTTCGTAGTCAGCCCTATCCTCCATCCCGGGTCTGATCGAAACGACGCTCTCGGGATGATTGTGGAAGTGGATCTTAGTTGGGGGGAGGTTAGCAGCTTTTAGGGCATAGGTATTAGTGTCAATGAGACGCCTGTTTAAAGATTGCAGATCGGCATCTAATTGTAGCTGTTGTTTTTTGATGGATGCACAGGTGTCTATTAGTTGTTTTCTCAGGTCAGGGGAAGGGTTATTATTAGTTGGATTCTTTTCCATCACCTCCAGTTTCCCCCTTAGGTTATAAATCTCAGCCTGTAGAAGATGAATTTTGCCTTGCATGTTAGCCTGAGAGTTATTTTTTAGCAGATCTCTATCCTCATAGTTCTCGCTTCTCAGGCATGTATTTTGACGGGACAGTTCTCCTATTACTTCTATAAAAAAGTTAAAGTATTTGTTGATAATTGTGTTTCTAAGTAACTTGCCAAAATGTCGTTTTTTGTTTATTAAATCGTCCGAAAATGTTGTAAAGTCACCTAACCTGCTGGTGATATTGTTCGATAATTCTGAGTGAAGGGTGAAGTTGTTGATCTTTTTACGGAGAGAAGCCATGGCATCGGGTATTCGGCGATCGATTTTAGATTCGGGTCTAGAGTAAGGAATCCCCTCCTCCCTATCCGAGTGACACTCAATATCTTCGATGGGCGGTTTAGGTTTGGATATTTGCACCGCTCCATCGCCATGGGCCCTAGATCTAGTCACTCGGCCCTTGTGAGTCTTCTGCCCCCATAATTATCCGAGTCATAGCCCCAGCGTTTTGCCTTACAATTAAAGTCTCCAACGACGAGGTTAAAAGTGTTTAAGAAGTTAAAATCCTCGAATTCCCTCAAGGTCTCGTCAATGCTAAAATGGGGCGGAAAGTAACAATTAATAATATTTAGGATAAAATCATTAAAATATAGTTCAACACAGACCGTATTGGCTGTACCGAACTTAAAATAAACGCAAATTTTTATTAAAAACATGATGGCTTTTTTGTCGTTGGAGACAAAGGTCCGGCATCCAAAATATGCCCTTGGGGGTTCCCCTTTTACTAAGTGGGGGTCCTGGGCTGCGATAAAATCTAAGTTTAGGTCCCTAGCGATCTGGTAAACTGCAGAATGCGCTGCCTCACAGTGATTTAAATTAATATGTATCCCTCGGAGAGTTTTAATGTCCATAATCCATGCGTTTTTTGATTAGATCTCTTTGTCTAAGGTAGGACTTGCATCTACGATCGAGGCTGCTGTGGTTGATTCCAAAATTAGTATGAAATCGCTCGTTCGAGTGGGCACAATTAACACAGCAATGCCTTTTACATTTATGGGATTTCCCCTGGTTATTGTATTCCCCACAACGATCACAGATTGGGGGTTCCTCCTTCCTATTACACTGCTTGGTGGTGTGGCCGTAGCCCAAGCAGTGTCTACATTGTTTTACACCGATAAATTCAGATACCCTCAGCCTGGTCCAGTCAAAGTACAGTCCCCCCTTTTTCTTAATCTCGTGGAAGGTTTTAGCAGGGACCGAAAGAACCCAATGTTTTGAAGATTTGGTCCTGCTATTTATATTAAAATCAATTTTAAAAAGGGGATTGGAGGAAGAATCGGCTAAAAATAGATTTTCCCCCAGGAGTCCAAATTTTAGTTCTTCTTCATTAATCGTAGCTGGGACGTTATATAAAATAACCTGGGGATTCTTTTTGGTGGGAATAATAAAATCAAATATTTCCATAAAATCAGTATTTCTAGTTAAAATTTGTTTGATATAGTTAGTCTCTTCATAGCTGGCAGATAAAATCTTGATTCCTCCACCATGCATTGGGTTGACCCCTCGGACTTTAATTGAGGGATCTTCTTTTTGGAGGTAATTTAGTATTTGTTTAATATTTTCCTCCGGGTAGCCCCGGTCGGGCATTTTTGGCCTAATCAACAATACGCCTTCTGTGGTCTTGGGAACGGGTCTTGGTTCACGAGAGGGTCCTGATGCCACTTTAGCATAGGAATGGGCTTCGTCCAGCTTCTTCCCCATATCCCTCATCATAGTGTCCCATTCAATCTTCATTCTTTCCATCCTTCCACCCAAGTCAGAGACCTGACCATAGACCTTTTTAATGTCTTCAGTGTATTCTGAGGATCTGAGGGATTTCAGCTGGCCTATGAGCTTCAGGTTTTCGGCCTGAAGCAAGTAGATTTTAGCTTTCATGCAGTCTGGGTCCAAGTTACTGTTAAGTTCCTTCAACTCAAATATTTGCCCCTTGAGGATGTTGTAAGTTGAGCAGAGGCCTTTAATAGTATCGGCAAAAAAGTCAAAGTAGTCAGTGATGATCTGATTGCTCACCTTTATGCCAAATTGGCGTTTTTTAGCAATCAGATCACTTGAGAAGGTGTCATACTCATTCAGCTTATCTAATATAATATTATCAAGGCCCGGAGGAAGACCCAGATCTGAAATCCTACCAATTAAAATCTCCAAGGCGCTTGGGATTTTCCTATCTTGCTTAGGGCCGGTCTGAGACATTGGGGGGTCTTCAGCCAATTCCTGATTTTCCAGAGGGAGACCCCTTCCCCTACCGGTCAATTGGACCCCAGGATCCTGAAGGTCCCGATCTCGTTCTAGGTATGTTAACCTGGGTAGCCGGAGCTACTGGACTATAGGAAGCAGAGCTCGTAGATTCAAGTGAAAGATCAGAGACTCTGATTTCGAAATTAGAATTTTCAGATAATGTAGAGGGGCCCGGCACAGGGTTTGTATTGGATGGTTCCTCGGGATTTGGCATATCAAGAGAGAGGTGAAGAATGGGGTTTCAAAAAGGTCAGGTGGCCAATCGGAACAAGTTATACACTCACAGATCAACACAAATTAATAATATTGTATAAAAACCGTAAGATCATAAAGGTCGTTTCAAATAAAATATTTACTAAAAAGAGACAAGTATATACAAGATAAAAATAGTGTATGAAATTATTAAAACATTAAGAGAAGAACTATTAAAACATCACAAAAAGCATAAAACTCACCCAAGCAGACATTTGACGAACAATGCTAGTGTATCAAAACCCCAGCATTAAAAATCCATTAAAAATCCAATAAAAGTAGCACAATATCCAAGAGGAGTGTTTCAATGATCAAAAAGGTTCAAAACTCACCCTAAAAAGAACACAAGCACCAAGTCCAAAGTTCAAGTTCAGAGCAGCGTGAATAGACCAGGGAGGGTTCGAAGAGTCCGCTGTAGGTCTGGTTACCAGGATTGAAGGACGAGATGGTGAAGTGGCTTCGGATCCGGCTCCAGCTGGTCTCGAAGTCGAGTCAGAATCGGAGGATAAGATGGCGGAGTGGCCTCGGATCCAGCTCCAGTTGGTTACTAAGTTGAGTCGGACGTCTGGCAACATCAGCGGAGGGCCAGGAGAAGTGAAGAGGAGGCGTGGGCGTTGCACGGAGACAATCAAAATCAAAACAAAGGGAGCAAGCCAAGTAAATAAAAGGAAGACGCTCGTTTTTTGCTCTCAGAAGATATTTGGAAAGAGAGCACTCCTTCACCTCCACATGGTTATATTCCGCTGTCTCAAGATAAGTAGTATTTGACACAAAATTTAGTAAATGTTTTCGTTGATGTGGGCGTATCCTGGTGTTGCATAATGTTCTGCCATGATATCCGCTCACTTGTAAACAATTATTCAATATCACATATACAGCCTGCAGATATTCAGCACCAAATAAGCACAGCATAGTATGCTATGACTTTATAAGCACAGTGTATCACATTAAAAACATTGCCCAGCCGAATAGTAATGTTCCGGCAGAGGTGAAGTGAAATTTTAGTTTTGCGTAGTGTATCTCATAAAATATCACCTTAAAATACAGCAAGTGCAAAGTAGAGTAAATTAAATTGGTTAAAATGGTTTAAGAACATCCAAGATACACTAAAATTGATTAAAAACCTTTAATGTCCAGTTAGTTCAAACAGAGCCAAAACAGCAGGTGTACAGGGAGCACAAAGCCAGCCAACCTCACTCGTCGGCTGCTGAGGTGAGGAATGATTGGAAAGGGGAGACCCACAGTTCGCCAGCCTACCCGAGTTGGGTGTAAGGCAGAAGCGACGAACTGGGGAAGAGTATCACCCCGGCAACCGGAGGCCCGCAGGATCAATCCAGCCTCAGGACAGATTTATTGACTTTTAAAAAAAGGTTTTACAATTATTGCCCTGATAACATGGGCAGTAGTTAATTACATAAGAAAAAGTGTGTAGATACATAAGTCAATTACAGCGCTCGACCCAAACATTTGTGGGGAGGGGGAAGCAAAACATATATTGATGATACAAGACCTAAACACGACACACACATACACAAAAAATAAAAAAATAATAAAAACGACAAAAACAGAAGAAAGACACAAAAGCAAAATACATAAATCTTAATCGGTAATCTCTCTGGCGGCGGGCAGGAGGAGGAGGCAAGCTCGCCGCGGTCGCGACTAACTTAGGTTATTTTAGAATATGTTAGTTTTAGTTCTTTATATGTACTTATTGCTCTGTATTATTCTATTCTATTTAAATGTGTTAATCCTGTCTTGTAGTTCTGGGAGAGGGCATTAATGGATGAGTGAGTATGTTATTACTTTATTATTTTTTTTAATATAGTTAAGGACCCCAGAATCATCCTTCATCAGCATCCTCATTCCACATTTGCTGCCCCTCGCGCTAAGTTGTATAAAATTGCTGCTTGTCTAGTTGATTTTTCTTTTAGTTGCAGGTGGATCGAGGAGCAGCCGGGAATCCAAGGAGGCGGGGGCCCCCAACTAAAGGTGGTATTTATCCTTTTTAACAGACTAAAAGCTCTAAGTATACTAAATCAACACCCGGTCGACCCAGGGGGGTCGGCCGGTAAATTTTTTTTTTAATTGCTCTTAATCTCGTGTTCTAGTTTTACGGGTACATTAGCATGGTGATCACTACAAGCATTAAGAAGAAATTTACTGTCAAAATTCTAAAAACCAATTATTACATTTTAAGTAGAATCTTCCGACCGCCAGAGGACCACGGTGAAGGTTATAAACATAATTAAGAATTTAAAACACAGCATATTTACATGATTAAAGTTTTAAAACACAAATTAATATACACACAAACACATTCAAGGCCAAGGCAACTCGGCCAACAAAAGCAAAGACGCACACACACACAGACACAAGATAAAAAGACCTTGTCAGGTAGTTTCTTCATGTAAAATCTAGGATTTAAAAATTGGCCTATAATTGACCATTGGGCTGTCGTAAAATATCGTAAGGTTTAAAAGTCGCCATGGCTGCTGAGACACAGTTTGTTGTTGAAGGATAAAATTGTTTTTAGGTAAAAATTGAGGTATATTTACAAGTTAAAGTTTTGTAAAATGCTAAAATTTAAAAGAGGCCATGATAGTGGGGGTCAGGGTTGTGGGGACGCAGGGCAAGTATGATGGTGAGAGTGGGACGGTGTAGCCAAGGTGGTAATTGACAGATACCATGGACACGATGGTAATATATATAGACCTCATATAGGTGGAGAGCAGTTAAATTACATGGTTTATAAAAAGTTTAGTTAAAAAGAGGAAGAAATTTTTATAAATTAATTTTTGTCATTGTCATATGAAAAATCCCAATATTCGAGTTTTATTGGTGATGTAAAATATATTAAAACCAAGGGTAGGAGTCTAGCATGTAATGATAAAAGTCACTTTGTAAAAAGTTATATAAAGTAAGATTGATAAAAGTAAAGTAAGACTGATAAAACGATAAAGTCTAAATGTATAAGTTAAAAACATACAAGTCGAAAGTCCTAAAAGTAGATCTAAAAGCTAATTCCTTAAAAGATGGTGCACAGGGTGAGTGGCCGACAGTCCAAAAATTTAAAGCACACATAAAAGTGTAGAATTAATAATATAAGTCGTCGTTTAAAACATATATATAAAATGAATTTAATTCGTTAGTGTCATAATAAAAAAAAAACCATGCTTTATGCAGTTTGGTCAAAGGTAAAAGTCAAGAGTTAAAAATATAAAAACAATGTGGGTTTAATAAAAAGATTACTTAAAAATTACTTAAAAGGGTGAATTAGTCAGCCAACTCCTCTCCCCCCGGCTAGTGAGCACTTCACAGATATTTGCACTAACTCTGAAGGCCTCGATTAGTTTACGGATGGCTAGTTTGTTTCTGGACAGGTTTTCAAACAAGGCTCTCTCGTGTGAGGAGGCAGGTCTAGTCAAGTGGAATTTTTTGGTGTGGGGACAGCTGAATACGTAATGGTCAGCGTCCCCAGGGGAATTGCATATACAGAGGGGAGAACCTAGTTTTTTGAAGCGATGAAGATATACTGGGAATGGACCGTGCCCACTGAGAAAATATATTAGATATTTATTTTGGATTAGGAATTTGACGTCCACCTTGTTAATAAAGCGTCTAGTTCTCATCCCGGAGGGGGAATCACAAGAATTCCAGTAATTGTTCCATTCCTGCAGGATGAAAGCTCTGATTTTGCTTTTAAGAAATGAAACTGGGGCTGGTGCTGGGAAAGGTTCCCCCGAGATCGTGGCCTCTTTGGCGAATCGGTCGGCCACCTCGTTTCCTTCAATGTCCACATGGGCTTTAACCCATTGTAGGTGGACCGAGTTTTTGACTATGAATAAGTTTCTTTTTATATTGTTGACAAATTCGGATCTGGAGACGTGGCTCTTTAAGGCGGCTATTGATGAAAGGCTGTCCGTATAAATATTAGCCGTTGTTTTTTCGCGGACAGCCCAGCTGGCTGCAAAGTTGATCGCTGCCAGCTCCGCCTGAAAAACTGAGTTAAAACTGTTCATTTTAAAAGTAAAATTTGTATAATTAAAATTATCTTTAAAAATGCTTATGGCAAAGCCTGTGGAACTTTCCAAGCACGAACCATCTGTATAAATATTAAAAGCCGCATCAGGGATGATCTCTTGAATATCGACCACCCTCTGATCGGCTGGAAGGTTTTTAATTAAAATATATTTGTCAAGGGTTATGTGATCAGTAAAATCATCAAAATATTCAGAGCCAACGCTCCAGATTTGGAATTTAATGAATAAGGATTTGGCCACGATATGAAGGGGGGGGATTCCAGTAACTATGTTTAAGAGGTTGGTGGACGTCGTCCTGTGGGCCCTGGTGAATCTCAATAAGAAAATTCTTTGTATTGTGTGGAGCCTGGAAATTTGTTGTTGGGTTAAGGCCCAACCCCAGAGACTAGCTCCATAGAGCAGGGCCTTCTCGATAACAGTGTTATACCAGTATTTAATGATTTTATTATCCAGGCTCCAATTAGGTTTAATCACTCTGTTAAAATTTGAGGTAAGATCCAGGGACTTTTCGGTCAAGGTTGAAATGTGGGGGTCCAAGTTAATTTATTATCGATTGTAATCCCAGTATCTTCAGACTATCTGTTATTTTAATGGAGATGCCATCTATTTTATAAGTCGGCCTTTTACTCAGAGTAGTGCAGCCCCTTTTGGAAAATTTGCGTGAGCTGTGGCTCCTGAAGATTATAGCCTGGCACTTGTCTATTGATAATTTTAATTTTAATTCCGATAATTTATGTTTGATGGCGGCCATATTGTTGTTGACTTTAGATGTTAGAATATTCGATGTTCGGCCGTCAATTATCAGGGCCAGGTCGTCTGCAAAGCCTTGTATAAATACTTCAGGAGCGTTAAGTTTAAGTACTTCATTAATATATATGTTCCAAAGAGTTGGGGCTATTACCGAGCCTTGGGGACATCCTCTGTAGCAATATCTAGTCAAATTTAAAATTTCATTAGTAAAAGAAATTTTACGTTCTGATAAATAATAAAATAGGAAATTCGTGTAAAATTTTGGAATCTGCAGTTTACCCAAGATATCAAAGAGTACCGACCAGTTCATGTTGTCAAAAGCAGATTTGATATCGAGGGAGACGAGGGCCAAGTGGTCTCTCTGAACCCTGGATTTGATGTTCTCAATTATGTTATGAATGGCCAGATCGCAGCTTCGGCCCTCCCTAAATCCATATTGGTTGTTGTGAATGATATTGTTGCGATCCAGCCAAATATTGAGTCTCCTAGAGAACAGCCTTTCTAGTATTTTTCCCAGGGTTGACAACAAACAAACTGGTCGGTAGGAAGAACAATATGCAGGGTCTTAGCCATTTTTGAGCAGAAAAAAGACCCTGCCACATCTTAGGTTTTCTGGAAAGTAGTTAAAATAAAAACATTTGTTAAAAAGATTCAAGATAAATTTTTTATCGTAGTTAAAAATTGCTCTCCACATCCGGTAGTCGATTTTGTCTGGTCCCGGGGCTTTGCCGCCTTTGAGGCTCCCAAAAACGAGTTCGAGTTCCAATACATTGAGAGCCTCTATTTGTTCTCTATTGGGGATATATACAAAGTTATCGTCAGGAGTTCTGCCTGGGAAGAAGTGATCCATGATGCAGTTAATTTTTTCTTCAAATTGAGTGTTAGGATCCCTGTTCGGGTTGACGGCAATGGCCGCCCCTGTGTTGGATTTATTGAAAATCAATTTAAAGATGAACCCGAACTTTTCATTGTAGGTGTTACAAAGTTTTTCCCAGGCGTCCTTCTTAGTTTTGAGAAGCAATTTCTTGAAGGCGGCCCTATCCTTACGATAGTCTGTGCCCGAGACCAGAATGAGGTCATCCGTGGCTTTCTTCTTAATGTGAGAGCGGTAGATTTTGTATAATTTATTTACTCTACCTCTGCACACTCGAAGTTCTTCGCTCCAGAAACTGAATTTATTGACTAATTTTGTTGGTTTCTTTTTAAGAGTTTTAAAACCGGCCTTTTGTATAAAATTGATAAAATCGCGAAAGAAAGTATTTAGGTCTGTGATATTATTGATAAAATCGAGTCTTTCTTTAAAAATTTAAAAAAATTTCCTTATATTGGTTAAAAAATTTTTTCAGGCCGTACCTTGTCTTAAGATAAAAATCAGTCCCTAGAGTAATAGCGATATCTAGTTTGAAATAGATGTATTTATGATCGCTAAAGGATTCGGTGTCCAGGACGCCCCAATTTTTAATGTAATGGCTAATTGGGGCACTAATCATAGTTAAATCGGGGAATCCCACGTGTGTGGTTGACTGGAAAGTCGGCCCGTAATCAATAACGTTGCACAAGCGTAGATTATTAGAGGCCATGAACTCGGACAACCTCCTGCCTCTGTAGTTGTCCGAGTCATAGCCCATTTTTTGGCTTTACAATTAAAATCTCCAACGACAAGGTTAAAAGAATTTAAAAAGTTAAAATCATCTAATTCTTTTAAAATAGTATCTATATCATCATGGGGAGGAAAATAACAGTTAAAAATATTTAAAATAAAATTGTTAAAATGAAGCTCAGCACATACCGTATTAGTGGTGCTGAACTTAAAGTAGATATTTAAATTTTTATTAAAGACGTATAATATTGCCTTTTTGTCGTTGGAGAGGAAGGTCCGACATCCATAAAGAGACTGTTGGGGTTCTCCTCTTATTAGTCTTGGGTCCTGGACTGCGATAAAGTCAAGTTTTAGGTCTTTAGCGATAGGTGTTTTGTCGGGACAGTTCTCCCATTATATCTATAAAGAAGTTGAAGTAGGTATTGATTACTGTGTTTCTTAGAGATTTTCCAAATTGACGTTTTTTGGTTATCAGTTCATCAGAGAAGGCTGTGAAATCATCAAGTTTGCCATTAATATTTTCTGTAAGTTCTGAGGCTAGGGTTAAATTATGTATTTTTTTCCGGAGAGAATCCATCGCGTCCGGTATCCTGCGGTCTGCTTTAGATTCGGGTCTGGAATAAGGTAGCACATCTTCCTTGTCCGAGTGACTCAAAATCTTCATTGGGTATTTTAGGTTTAACAGGTTGAGCAGCACCATCGCCGAGGGCTTTAGATCTGGTCACTCGGCCCTTAACTTCTGGTAGTGATGCAGGAGGTGATCCACATTCATCCAGACCCGATTGGCCAGTGTTTGGTGGATTTTGTGAAAATGGTCCGGAATTGACAGTTATTAATGGCAGTATGGTGTTGGTGAATGAGTCACCGACAGGAAAATTATTGCTTATAGTGGTTATGTTTTTTAAGGGAGAACTGTCTTGGATAAGTTCCGATGGTTTAGCAGTGGAAGGTTCGGATGAATCGGATAGAGAGGGGTCAAAGCTGGAGTTGAAAACTGGGGAGACCCCCTTAGAAGTCTCGCCGCTAGCCATATTCAGGGGTAAAAAGGTGAATCATTCAGGGGAGAGAACGGTGGGCAGTCGGTACAGGTTATACACTCATAAAACAATATAATATAAAAGCCATAAAAAGTTCATTTCCAATAAAATGTTTACTAAAAAGAGACAAGTATGTACAAGCTAAGAGTAATATATAAAATTGATAAAACTTTAAAGCATTAAAAAGAAAAAACTATTAAATCACCACTAAAAGCATAAAAACTCACCCAGGCAGTCAATTGTCAAATAATGCATCACAATAAAAGGAATCCTTTAAAGATAGCGAATAATCCATGAAAAGTGTTCTAATGATTAAAAGGAGAAAGAGTCAAGCAGCAGGGTTCATCCCAAAAAGAACACCAGTAACAAAGTTCGATTTCAGGTACAACAGCGTAAGTATATCAAAAAGGATTCAAAAGGGTCCACTGTAGGTATTATCTCCAAGATCCGACGACGAGATGGTGGAGAGATCACCAATCGGCTCCAGCTGGACACGATGTTGGGTCAGGGTCGGAAGACCGGATGGCAGAATGGCCTCCAGTTGGTCATGAAGACAGATCAGCTATCTGGCAACAACATTGGAAAGCCAGGAAAAGTGAAGGCGTGGGCGTTGCACGTTAACAAACAGGATCAAAATAAATACAGCAAAGCAAGTAAAAAAATAAAGAGAAAGGTGGTTGTTTTCTCTCTCAAGGATAAAATAAGAAAGCACTAATTTGCTTCCACTTTGCTGTAGTCCACTTCCTCAGGGCAAGTAATATTTCTCATAACTGTAGTGAGCATTTTTGTTTACGTGGGCGTATAAAGGTGTTGCACTATGTTTCGCCATAAAACCGCTCTTCGGTAAATAATTGTCTAGCATCACAAAAACAGCCATTCTATAATAAGCAGCAAATTGAGTCACAGTATATTACAATAAAAACATTACCCAGCCGGGTAGTAGAATTCCGGCATAGGCAGATTAAAATTCCAGCTTGCGTAAAATATCTTTTAAAGTATCATCATAAAACACAGCAGTAAATAAAACACATCATAAAATACAGTAGAATAAAAGTGGCTAAAATACTTCCAGAATCCACTAAAATTGTTTAAAAACAGATCAAGCAGGGAGCACAGAGCCAGCCAACCTCACTCGTCGGCTGCCGAGGTGAAAAACGGAATGATTGGAAAGTGTAATTGATTCCATGAACGAGGAATTTCCAGTAAGCACGAGTCATCAGCTCGTGTTGATTACGTCCCTGCCCTTTGTCCACACCGCCCGTCGCTACTACCGATTGAATGATTTAGTGATGTCTTCAGACTGGCGCTCGGATTGGCCTTCGCGGTGACCCAAACTTGATCATTTAGTGGAAGTATAAGTCGTAACATGAAGGCATACTTTCTGCTAAAATAATCGCTTATTTAAAATAAATGCTGACACAATATTCACAATATGTAAAATAGTAAAAATCTAGACAATATTTTAAAAATATCACTGAAATTCAGATGCTTATTACTTTATCAGTTGAAATGACATCCCGAACCGAGTTAATAATAAGGAGGCAGCAGATAAAACTAAGATTTAAGATATATGAAAAAGTCGATTATATTAAAAAATTTTATAAATTGAATACAAAGTTTTCTAAAATGAATTCAATAATAAAAAGGCCTCACCAGTTGCAGATGGTAGGGGGGAAAATAAGCCCAAGTATTCTCCGGTAAAACTTCGAACTCAGGGTCGGTTGGTTGTGTGTGGTTTATTGGCTCAAGAGCCATAATAGGCTAAACTGCGCCAAGCATACAGTAAAATTAGAGCAGGCATTTAAAATAACTTGGCTTTCAAAGCAAATGTAAGTAATTGAAACAACATAAAGTGAATCGACGCAGATATTAAAAAGGAACAATTTTAACGCAAGACAATGAATAACGTAAATTAAGGAATAAACATGTAAATAAGACGCATTGAAGAAAGGGAAAAGCCAATGTTTCTCGTCCATGTTTAATAAACATGTTTAAAGAAAAATCTCTTTATGTCGCAATATGGAAGTGTCTGTGAGAAAAAAGAGTCGCATATTTTTGCAGCTGAATGGGCTTCTTCATTTCCAGAAATGCCTACATGACTTGGGCTCGAACTAAAAAGAATATGAAAACCTTCATTTTGCAGGAGACGCCAAGTGAGCAGAATTTTAATCTTAATCGGATGCAGCCGATCGCTATAGTGCGAAAGTGTTTCCAGCGCACTTATACAATCGGTATAGATAATAAAGTGAAGCTCAGGAGAAGACGAAATTTTCTGTAGGGCAAAGAAGATTGTTGTCAACTCAGCAGTAAACACTGAACAGCAATTAAGTAAACGATAGCTCAGTGTATCAGAAGGAAGAATTATGCCGAAACCGACATGTCCTTCTGATTTTGAGCGATCCGTAAAAATTGGTACAAAAGAAGAGTACCGATATCGATGATGCAAAAACAGGCGTTTAAAAATAACTGGATCATTTGACAATTAATCAACTCCTTCGAAGGGATTCATATAAAAAATTGTGAGACGTCCCAGGGGGGTAAAACATAGCAAATCTACAGTCTTAATGATAACATTTGAAAGGCCAGAGTCATGCAAAATTACTTTCATTCTCTTGCTAAGTGGAAGAATGTGTGCGAGACTCACTTCAAACTGTCCGAGAAGACTGAATTGTAGCATTATATTAGAGATGTGATTACTAGAAAAAGGTTTTGTGGGGAATTAATAGCAGGAAGACAATTTTTTACTCCTTAAAACAAGAGGTAGTTGATATCAAATAATATGCATGCTTTCAACAGGAGAGGTACGGACCGAACCGGAATAAATCTTTGATGCAGAAAGGTGAATGGTATCCTATCGTCGCAGGAAGGAAGCACGGACGGATCCATACAACATACACCCGTAATCCAGGCGAGGGAGGATAACTGCCTTGTAAATATGGAACAGAGATGTTAGATCGGCGCCCCAATTCCGATGGATCTTTACTCCTTTTCAGTTTAATCTCCCCACCGCCTTCTGCTTTTGACTGTCATTTTTCTTTCCCTCGAGGGAGCTCTCCATGAGAAGCTGTAGCCACCCTGTTTGCGTCTTGCTTCTCATGGACAGCCAAAGTCCCCACGTGTTTGCCATTAGACGGGCGGCGGACTGTGGTCCCAGGTGTATCAATTGGCCGGTAACTAACAACCTGAGTTGCTAGTCTGCTAGGTTTCAAGCGAAGGGGTTACTCCTTGGGCTTGGCGTTAAGGGTGGTCACTGCCCTCGGGGGTAACTCCGAGCTTATAGTTTCCAGCTAGCCTGAGGTAAGTGCCGAGGCTGGGAATAGCCAGAGTCGGTGGATGCCTCCCCTTGTAGGACTCCATGGTGGGCTGTGCCGTCGGGCCCGAATCCCCATCAGTATCGTATGGGCGAAAACTCATCTGCTCCCTTCAATGGGCAACAAAATGTTTCAACAAAGAACTTTCGAAACAAATTTCATGAAAAATATTAAGACCACTTTTTCATTGTAAAAAGAATTTGTGTGCAGAATGAAACATTTCATTCATTTTCACCTTTTCTTGTGGAAAAGGCCATCAAAAGTACTGTTGGAGAATTGTCTTCAATTCGTTCGGGGGACTTACTTGCTGAAGTTTCATCTCGTATTCAAGCCAAGTAAATCATAAAATTAAAAGCATTATCCCCGATTCCCGTAGAAGTCACTGCTCACACCTCCCTGAATACTTCGAAAGGCGTTTTAACATTCGGTGAGCTTTTTAATACTTCGATAGAAGAGATCACAAAAGATTTGGAAAGTAGAAGAAGAAATTATAACCGTTAAGATTAAGGAAAATATTTCTTATCACGAAGAAAAAAGAAAAATCTTATCTCAAACCCCAAAACCTGATATAGGTTAAGCTCCTGTCTCTCAAAAATCTTTCTGAAGAACTTGCTCCTGCAAAATTTGTATTCAAAATCAAGTAAATTCCAGTGAAAAGTCATCTGATACTGATACGGAAACATTGGTAGGCAATGCTCCTGATAAAAGTAATTCCCGGAAATCGAAATCACAAAATTCACTGAAATTGAGACTCTTCAAACGAGTCCTTACACCAAAGCAATTAATAACAAAATTCAAAAAGTCGAATGCTCAAATTCGGTCGCATTGAGACTAGCAAATTAAGGCGTAGTCCATAAAGACCTAGCGACCATTTTTAATACCAATTCTAAAAATTTTTAACTACTATCTCTACATCCATCTGAGGCTGAGGAGGATGAAATGAGTCGCGATGTTTCACCAAATCAAGTTTCTAGTACAAAAAACACACATTCTAAACCAAATTCTTGATGGGTGCTTTCGTTTCTTTGAACTGCCGCGGTCTAAGCTCCAAAACTGTTTATATTAAGTGCATCATTAACCATTTTCATCCTTCTTGTCTGGCAATTCAGGAAACGATCTTCATCCGAACATTTCCTTTAAAATTCGGGATTATAATATTGTCCGCAAGGATACGGATTCAAACAGCTCTGGAGGTGTCTGTATTTTAACCTCCAATCTCTTTTCAAGTACACCTCTTAATTTACACTACATTGCAAGCTGGGGCCGTTCAGATACATATTAGAGCACTTGTTACAGTTTTCTGTATATATTTACCACCACATGCTGCCATTAATCAACAACAACTAAACAACATAATTGACCAGCTTCCTTCACCATTTTTAATACTCGGTGACTTTAACGGGCATAGTACTTTGTGGGGTTCAGACAGCACAAATTCTCGTGGAAGACAGATCGAACAGTTCAATATCAACAACTGTCTCTGTCTGCTAAATAACAATGAAAAAACCTATTTCCACGATTCCATACGAACCTGCCACAACCTTTATCTGGCCGTATGTTCTCCTGATCTGCTACAATTGTGGAATTTTACAGTTGCAAGTGATCTCTATAACCGCGATCACTTCCCTTTAATTGTTTCTCATGTTGATAGAGGCAGTGCCACTCCTTACCCTCCGCGTCTTCTATTCCAGCGAGCAGACTGGGCTGCTTTTACGCAGCTAGCAGAAATTACTGAGACCATGGTCAAAACTCACGACATAACGGAAGCAGTGCAAAATGTCATTGATATCATTATGTATGCCGCAAATAACACTATCCCAAAATGCTCCCCAAGGAAACGAAAATTTCGTAGGCCGTGGTGGAATGAAGCTTGCCGTGACAGTTGTAGGGAACAAAAGAAACGTTGGAACATTTTTCGTCGGTACCCATCAACAGAAAACCTTACCGCTTTTAAGCATGCCAGAGCCAACGCTCGTCGCATCCACCGGAGAAGTCAAAGGGAATCTTCTGTTAACTTTGTATTTTCTATTACATCTTCTACCCCCAGCAAAATGCTTTAGAAGAGGGTAAAGACAGCCAATGGAATTTATAAGGATTTTTCCTTTCCTTTGATTAAAATGTGAAATATTACAATTTCCTCTCCCATGGAAGTTGCCAATACCCTAGGCAAAACATTTGCAGATGTTTCTTCTGCTGATTCATACAAGCCTACTTTCATGGCTATAAAGAATCGCGCGAACAAAAGGTTTTGCGATTAGTTACCAGAAATTCCCTTCCATACAATTCTGTATTTAAAATGTATGAACTGCTTTCTGCTTTGTCTATAGCATATGATACCAGTCCCGGGCCAGACGGAATCACCTATAACATGCTTCGTCATTTGTCTCTTACTTCCCTTTCCAATCTGTTATTACTATTTAACGGTATTTGGACTGAACAGAAGTTCCCTTCACAATGGCATGAAGCGATCGTGATTCCAATCATGAAACCCGGTAAAGATGCATCTAATCCCCTGCACTACAGACCTACTGCGCTCACAAATTGCTTGCGCAAGACATTGGAGCGTATGGTAAATGATAGGTTTCTTTTCGAATTGGAGAAGAGAGCATGTATTCCGCAGTTGCAGAGTGGTTTCCGCAGAGGGCGTTCACCATATGATAATATCGTTCTTCTCGAGACACAAATACGCAACGCATTTGTCCGTCGAAATCATCTTGTGTCTATCTTTTTTGACGTAGAAAAAGCATACGATCGCACTTGGCGCTTTTTCATCCTGTCAACTCTTTTTAATTTTGGTTTTAAGGGAAATTTACCTATTTTTTTACAGAACTTTTTATCTTTACGATCATTTCGTGTCCGTATTGGAAATTTTTATTCCGATCCTTTTATTCAAGCTGAGGGTGTTCCCCAAGGAAGCATCCACAGTGTAACACTTTTTATGATTCATTTTAGTCAAATTCTGAATGTTTTACCTTCTTCTGTTCAAAGCACTTTATATGTGGATGATCTCCAGATGTCCTGTCAAGGCTGCAATATTCGCTCAATTGAGCGTCAACAGCAAATTGCAGTTAATGAGCTAATGAACTGGTGTGATAATAAAGGGCACACGGTTTCTCCAGAAAAAAGTAAATGTGTGCACTTTTGTAAAAAGCGGGGTCTTTATTCGGATCCTATAATCCATATTCGAAATGTAGCAATCCCAATAGTGAGAGAAATTAAGTTTTTAGGGAGAATATTCGACCGAAAGCTCACTTTCCTCCCTCTGCCTTAAATCTGTGGAAGAAGTGTGAAAGGACATTGAATATTCTGAAAGTACTTTCAAGAACATCATGGGGAGCGGATCTCACATCTTTACTCCGAATATATGAAGCGGCTATTTTATCACGCGTTGATTATGGATGTATTGTTCTGGAAGGTTTTCCGTTTTGGGCGGACTGGATACCATACACTACTCAGCGTTAAGAATTTGTTCCTGGGCATTTCGGACCTCACCAGAGGAGAGTCTCTACGTTGTCTCCCATCAACTACCATTATATATTCGACGGCACAACATATCTGTTCAGTACTACCTCCGAGTTTTATCTGTAACGAAATATGTTGTGCATTCCTTGACACTTCCTGTTAGTCTGCGAAGATTTTGCACGGCTCGGCCCTCTCACGTTCTTCCTTTTCGTGAGAGAAGTAAACCACTCCTCGATGAGTCGGAATTCTGTGATGTGAATATTCATACAGTTGACTTATTTTCATTCCCTCGGGATATTCCGCACTTTTCATTTTCAAATCCTTTTCATGGTTTGATAAGTCAACGACGTCCCCTGTTATTTTTCAAAGACTTTTTAGCTCTCATCGCTACCAATTTTCAGGTTTTTTATCTATTTTCACAGATGGTTCGAAGTCAAATGATCATGTTGGTTGTGGTGTCGTTTTTGCCGTGCAAGTTATGACCTACAGCCTGCACAAATCGTTTTCGGTTTTATCTGGTGAGCTATTGGCAATACTTAATGCCCTAAAAACATTTCCCTCTGCTCAGATCGCAAGTTCTGCTTAGATACTGACAGTATGAGTTCTTTAAAAACACTTTCAAATTTTCACAATCGTATTCATAACGTTGCACTGGAAATTCTGCTCCTTTTAAAAAGCCTATAAAATAGGGACTTCGAAATTCTTTTTTGTTCGATTCCGAGTCATATAGTAATCATGGGAATTGAGCAGGCAGACAACGCTGCAAAAACCACATCCTTGCCTTTGATGAGAAAAACACCATATTGTGATGCAAAAAACTCATTTGCACATTATTTATACACTCAGTGACAGAAGTCATAGGATCATCAAACTAGTAACAAGCTCCATTCTATAAAACCAGCAATTTCAGTTTGGCCTCGTCATTCAAGGCGGGAGCTGGATATCAAATGGAATCGACTCCGCATTGGTCATACTGCCTTGACCCACAAATATCTTTCATTCGGCGATCGAGCTCCGTTATGCTAAAAATGCCAGGGGATTTTAACGATTTATCATGTTTTCATGGATTATCCAAATTTTAACTTCCATCGTTTACTGTTTTTTAACTCCTTGTCCCTGGACATGCCTATGCACTTGGGGGAAGATCCGCACAAAAATGTTTTTAAGTTTTTAAAAGCAATTGATATTTATCAACTGATCTAAAACATTTATAATCCAATTGTCATTGTTTCTATAGTTTTATCATTGAACTTTTTACATTGTTGATTTTGCATTTTTTGTTGTTGTTTTTTTGAATTTCATATGTTTGTCTTTTTGTTTAACCATATGTATTGCGCAGTACGGCCATTTCTGGCTCTTGTGCCAATAAAAGTAATCAACCATCCAACCAGGCTATCTTGGCCCCGTGTTTGATTTTAACCTGATAATCGTAAGCTGGTATTCTTTCCTCATATTTTGTGCTTTAAAGCCATTTCCTTGCTGAATATAAAAGTAGATGAATGAACAAATAAGAGACAGGACAGACAAATCAAACCTGTGATGTTATCACACAAAGCGGTTTTAGGCGAGACGCTCCGTTCTTTTCATACTTCAGGTGATCTTAGTATGATATTGTTACGAACCTGTAATTTTGCTTCCCAGCACGAATAAAAATACCAGCAGCAATGGATGCGGCCTCATTGATCAACAGAGCTTGGCCACAAAATGTATAACATTCGAAACTTCGAAAATTTTGTCAATCCATCCATTAGAAACCGAGATCCGTTCAGATACGCCCTGATTGGCCCAGAAGTTTCTAGACCCACCATCATGGAACTATAAAAGGCCGGCAATCTCAAGCTAGTTTGTTCCCGGATAGTTTTGAGCAGTAGCTAGTCTTGTGGTAGTGATACAGTGACAGTGAGAAGTTTCAGCCATCTGGAGAGACTGTAGAGTGAAAGGTCAGAGGATCTTCTCTCCTGCTGAATCCTGTCTGGCCCCTTTGCGTGCTGTGGACGCTGTCTCTACTTGTGGGCTACTGTTGTCATGGTGTGCTGTCCTGTGTATTTGTCTGGCCTGCAAATATTCTTTCTGCTGTCCTGTCTTCCTGTAAATAAACGTCGTCGTTGTCATCTGCTAAAGGACTGTTCATTGTGTTTATTTCAAATCATGCAAACACTATGCAAAACGAAACAGACAGAAATCATTAACAGCATTATATATGTTTTAATTTTCATCGTCCTAAATGTTTATACTCAAATAATTAGAAATTGTTATGTTTAATCAGGCTGATTATCTACTTTTAAGGAAAAATAATTAGAATATATTTTTTCATGTTTATAATATTGTGTTAACAAAAATACGAAATTCGACAATTGAATTCATTTTGAGGTTTTCCGAGCTTTTTTTAATACTTTTAAGTCAAAATGAAATTGCATATTTGAAATAATTTTAATACACATAATAATTTGTATTACTGTGAAGAAAAAAGCTGATTATTCTTAATGCTGATACATTTTTAAAAATATATTTAGTATTAAAATTACTTTGTTTTGCGAACTATTTTCTCATTACATATCACATTCGACTACATTTATTAAATCGTATTTCTTGCTTATTTATACAAACCACTCTTGTAATGAGAAATAAATTTTTGTTTCTTTTAATTAAAAAAAAATCAAAATGGACCCTAAACTGTAACTTTCTCTACAAAATTTAGCGAATTCAAACTCATAGGTAATTAAATACTTTTTTTCCCATTTAAATGACCAAATGTCCTAACAACTTTGTACTTCGTGAGTTTCAAACTTCACTCCTGTGCACTATTTTTTTTTCTTTAATTCCTTTTTTCATCGGAGTGGAAATTTAACTGTGTTTTGAATTTGAACGAAAAATTACTTTCCTGCCACCAGCAAAATGGATTGCTCTGAGCATAGCGTGGAAAATATTCTGTTTTTTTAAATTGCTTTCAGAAAAACGATTTTTTCTCTTATTTTTCATTTTTAAGTTTGCTCTAGAAAGTGCAATAATTCCATTTGCTTTTAGAATTTTGTTCATGATAACCGAAAAACATTATTTTAGAAAGTTACAAGCTAAAAATTTTCGTGTGGATAACAGCAGTGTATAAAAAAACTTAAAATAAATTTTTTTAAACGTATTTTTGTTAGCTTCGGTATTATTACTGAAGAAAGATTTTGCATCTTTAAAAAGTTTATCCTTTTTAAATTTTAATTCATATTTAACTTATAGAAATAGCATAGTAATTAAGAATCCAAATGACTGATTAAATTTTATTATTTTAATTACTTAATTGATAAGTAAGTTCTTCAAATTTCAAAATAGCAGTGTTAAAATAATTTGTCGTTGCGTTTGTTGTCACTTAAGTGCATAAAATATCAGAACTTTAAAATGTCAGTAAGGGATAGAAAAATTGATTAAGAAATTTCACCCCTACAAACTCAAAACAATTCAAATAAAAAAGTGAATAAAATAAAACGAATAAATTGCAGAAATAATCACATTTATGCTTTTAATTATAATTTCTATCACGTATGCTTAAAATAATTTGTCGTTGAGAAAAAGCATACGTGATTATTTCTATCACGTTTTCCTTTCTGCGAAATTCTGCTGATGTATTTAATAGTAGATTTATTGATTTATTCTACATTTTCATACATCAAACTTGCGTTTGAACACGTTTTTGATTCAGGAAAATAAGGCGTTTGTTAATTATTCTTAATTTTAACACATGAATTGAAATTTTCGCCAAAAAATTTGAATGATCAAACCAATTTGAAAAATCGCGACATTCTTCATTTTATGATTGCTGTGTCTGCTACATAACATAACATAACATAACGCCATCCTGAGCCCCCGGTATGGTATGGTATTGTGTGTTTTATTGGCACAATCTCCAACTTTGGACAAGCTGCGCCATCCACAAGGATTTTTTAATAATTCCATTATAAAATGTATAAATGGAAAAAGGATATATTGTAAGAATGTCAAAAGTTGAGAAGGCCTATGATTTAAAATGATTTGGTGCAAGAATAAAATGAATCCCAAAAGTTAAATGCTATGAAAAATACCAATGGCTTTTAAAAAGTCAAAACGTTTTAAGTGAGGTTTCTCATCTTCTGGGTCTCGTAAATTTAAAATCTGAAGTAAAATTAGGGCATTCAGTAAGAATATGTGCAATGAAATCGATCACTCCTCAGTTCGTACAATTAGGGGACCGTTTCAAAAATAACAAATGCCTATGAGTGTATCTTGTGTGTTCAATACGTAGAGGAATTAATTTTACATCCGCTCATCAGTTTGGTAAAATTGACCACATATTTATTTTTGGTTGAATAGCGTGTAGTTTATGATCAACCTGCACGCCCCAACGTTCCTGCCACTTTCCATAGACACAGTGTTTGATATATCCGGAAATATCACAGAAGGTGCCTATAACACTAAGTTATCTAACCAGTTGGATGGGCCCAGAATGGAAGGAAGGGGAAAAAGAAAGATTTTTAAAGAAAGAAAGGAGACGACAAACCATCCAAATATCTCCCGAGATAATCCCGTCGGTGTGAAATCCTAAACGGCTGCATTCAATTTTTGGAGAAGTAACGACTGGATGGAAGGGACAAGAAGACTTAAACAAATGGTGACTGTGCGAAATGGAACTTACTTACAGGGACGACTAACTGAAATAAGTTGGTAAATTACATCGAGAACATCTGTGTGGCGCTTTTACAACAGCTTTCTGGTCTGACTGCTGTCGATTATTGAAAGCTTTAACACTTGGAATGGAATCCCCCAGAGGGTTAAAACTCTGAAATTATGTAAGTGTTAAAGAAAGTGGTTCCGAAAATGCTCTTGCTAGTTTCTGTTCGTAAAGTTTCTAATTTATTCATAATTTCATCACTTTGTTGTAATTCCTGTCATTTACTATTTTCACTCTCTCAGATGAAAATCGTTTTTGCCACTCGGATCACTGAAATGAAAGATGCAGCCCCGCAGCTGAGTTTTTTAAAAAGCACTCAGAATTTTGTGTGAAAAGAATTCTAATTTTCGGATGAATGAGAATTTTTTAGCTGAATCATTTTCTACTTTAGTACTTTTCTCCGATCTTCCTTCATTTTCTTAATCCATTGTTATAAAGGTTATGAAATCTTAGAGCCTTTTTTCTTTAAGACTTTCCGCATGGGATATTGAGATTTCTCTAAATTAAATAGATTCATCGACTGACAAATTTAAAAAATATGCAAATAGTGCTTTCGAGCGTGAATATATAAGAAGTGAGCGAAATGCCCATTCCATCTTTACGAACACGAAACATATCTAAATATTTTAAAAAAATTAAACAGTAGGAAGATAGCCCCTACCAAAAGTCACTACTTGATGTAATTTTAAAAATCCCTAGTAAATCATTTTTTACAAGATATTTTTATATCTTTTTATACTATTATTCTTTTCAGAATCTCTTTATTACGTTCCCCTTTATTTACTTTTGAAATAACGGCCACTTTTTTGAAAGTATAGAGATCGTCAAAAATTTCGAACTCGATATAATTAATGATGAATCTTCAATTTTAGACCTCCTTGAGTTCGAAATTTTTGAAACCTGCCCTTGTGTTTTTCTGTCTGTCTGTGACAATTAAAAGTGCTTTAGATTAGATGATCGAAATTCGGTATGCAATCTTTGCTACGAAATTGTAGATTCGATCAAATATTGAGCAAAATCCATTCAGAGGAGGCTTATCTGTCCAGTTCACCGTGAATGTAAAAGGAAGAGAGATAGCTAGGTGAGTGAAATGCATAGATTTAATACCTATGATAAAGATAACTATCAAATTTTAGGTCGAATCTAGTGAAGGGTTGGCCATCTGTCAGTTTGTACTTTCAGAAACATATACACGAAATAACTAAAAAACAGGGGCCCCCTGCCCTTGGAATCGGAGGGTTTTAGGTTGGTGATTCGATTCCATCGAAGAATCGCCGTGTAAGTTGGCCTAGGGCACTTTACATCCATCGCGGCCAAACATACTCCCACTGGTGGGGTGTGGAAGTTTGGAGAAGGGGTGCCAGCTCAGGTGTCGTCCTCGTCATCTGACCGTAGTTCAAATTGACGAGGTCCGTCCAAAATATCCCTCATGTTGCTTTACAACGGGACGTTAAAATAACTAAAATAAAAAACGTTATGAGTTAAATAGATCTGATGTGGGATTTAGCTTCTGCAAGTAAAGTTTTGTGTAAAAGTTTTGTTTCAATTGCAGACGAGAAACGTTTCTAAAACAAAATTTGATTTTTGGATACTTTTAAACCATACAGGGATTAATTTCCAAAAACATCCGCCTAGGACCCCAAGATAGAATGAAAAAGCTACAAGCAGGGAAAGAATACTTCATAATTACGGTAAGCCACATACTTTATTAAACTTTAAACTATAGTTTGAATAGCAAAGCGTTTTATGAGATTATGTATTTATTAGAGAGTACGAGATAAATTTTGGTGAGACCTGCTCCAACTGGTTTTGATAATGCCGTCAAATCTACATTCCTAGTAAAAATTACATGACTACATACAGCAGCAACAACAACAACACACACTTTGATTAGTCAGTTCATTAGAACTAATAAGAGTTTTAAAAAAATGGTCTGTAAGATTTTGAATATAATGAATAAGCTTATGTCATAAAAATTTCTCTGGTGAACAGATCAAAATAATGTTCAGCCTGATGGAATGATCAAATTATTCTTAACGGCATCCACGTTATTCACTCTTTTCATGCATGGGTCACACCAAACGATAATTATTTATTAAATGTTTGAATCTATTTTTTTTTGTATCTGATTTCTTTTTATTCCAGATATTCATTCGGTCTCTCTATATCTGAAAGCAAGGGGCAAATCGATCCATAACTTTCATGGAACTGTTCCATTAACTTTCACCTTATATGCACACACCACACCGCTTCATGCCCCAACAACTTGTAACCCTCTTTTTATTTAAACAGTGTCATGAGCATGAAGTGGGAGAGACGCCCTATTCGATCCATCCCTACGACTATTGTTCGACTTCTGAACATTCATTGATTGAAATAAGGTTAGGGATTTTAATATGGGATAAAGCAAAGACGAAGGAAATGAGCTTTTTGAAGTTCAGATTTGGAAATGGATTTGGCTTATTAAGCTATATATCATGCAGAAATTGAAAACTTGTGCCGATCGACAGAAACAGACTTATAGTTTGTTTGTGATGACAAGATTCTGAAAAATACTAATAAAAATATTTTTTTTAACTGTAAACGAGGACAGAAAAAGAGAGATAGAGTGAGCGACACACACACACAAATTCAAATACAAATAAAAGCTGTGTACAAACACAAAAATAACAGAAAATAATTCTATGTGTGTAAAGTGCTGCTCTTGGGAATAATGTTCATGGAATCTAAACAGATCTTGGTTTTCTTCAAGATGTCGAATCATTCTTTGAATGTTCTTCCTGCATTCTTGGGAAGGGGCAACGGAACCCGTTCTAGTTCGGATGTAGGCACGATCGTGTGGAAGGATGAAGTCAGCAGGCATTCTGTTGCGTGGTGGATTGGCGTGGCATCGGGATTTCCACCATCTAATATGCAGCGGATCAAAGATGTTTCTGTCTCATCTGGCAAAAACTTCACAAATAACGTAGTAATCATTCACTCTGTTTTAGACGTCATTTGTTTATCGTCATTTAACTGCGACTGAACTGTAGAACGACTGTCAGTAAGATCATTTGCGTTCGCACGTTTCGTGTATTCTGGAAAGAAATTCAAATAAATACTCTCGCTAAAGTTAAGACGGTTTCCAGGTAAATTTCCTAAAACAAGTCCGTTCATCATCATGAAATAGTTTTGTGAGAAACAAGTTTTGCAATCCTTATTTAATTAGTTAGCCTGAAAAACTCCATACAAGAAATATTTTACAATGCAGCCAAGCAGGCAGTCAAAAAGCACAGCCGACGGATAAAATCTTTCAAAATGATTCACATTTCCTATCCAGCCAAAATCATCTAGAAAGTTTCAAACGCCTTAAAAAAATCTTTCTGTACAGATCAAATGCCAACTTAACATTCCTCCTATTTACATTTCTGAGATTTTTTCAAGCCTCAGTGTGCTAGTACTAGTAGCTGAGTCATCAGTGGATGCAATAAGGATCTTTAAAATAAGGTGTGTTTTTTTATAAATTTTTTTTTAGTTTAGTTATATCAGTATATCGTTGTAAAGCAGCGCTGGGGCTATTTTGGGACGGACCTCGTAAGTTTGAACAGCGATCAGGACGGTTGTGATTGTGTGTGGTTTATAGGCGCAAGAGCCATAAATGGCCAAACTGCGTCAAGCATACGTTAAAATTAGAGCAGGCATTTAAAATAACTTGGCTTTCAAAGCAAATGTAAGTAATTGAAACAACATAAAGTGAATCGAAGCAGATATTAAAAAGGAACAATTTTAACGTAAGACAATGAATAACGTAAATTAAGGAATAACCGTGTAAATAAGACGCATTGAAGAAAGGGAAAAGCCAACAGACGAAAAAGTGTTCAATACAGTTGAAGAAACGAATAGCTCTTAAACATATAAAAATATTTGGGTGGTATTTTTCACCCTCTAGATTTCGCAAGTTAAGAGAATAGGAGCAGAAAAAATTATGACGACGAGCATTAAAATCAGGGCATTCGGTTAAAATGTGTTTCACGCTCAAAGCAATATGGCAAGAAGCCCTTTCGCCCAAGATGAGATGACGATGAGTAAAAAGTGCTGTCAGGACGCTACGTGAGGTTGTGTGACGTTAGGGTAATAAAACTGTCGATCAGTGGCCTTGTTTACAAGACGGTTGTATCGCTAATACGGATTAGTTCTTGAAGCGATAACAACATTTTAAACGTTATCTTAAAGCGTCAGGTTTGGCAAAAGTTAGTATGATGTTCAAAGTAATTTTGAATATTTGCATTCATTAAACAATTTCAAGCGCTTTAATGCAATCTGAATATTTTCCCATTTGTCGTGTATGAGAGATGAATTGCTTCTCAATGAATTTATTCCAAAAGCCATGATAAAAATCAATGACGAACGGTTTTTCTTCTCCTATAAATACTGCATATATTTCGAAACAAAAATAATTTATTCTATACTTTAGATAATAAATGCATTATTTTGCATAAATATAACGATCTTCTTTAAACGAGAGGATTTTGGTTTACTTAGTTTTTGCTTTATTTCTTTTTGATCCGTTTGTTTAATTCAATGAGTTCAAACTCGGAAATTCTTAAATGAAGACACTTAAAAAAAGTTGTTTCTTAAGTTTGAAGTACAATCAAATGAAGTTAGTGGTATTGGAATAAAAAACATAATTTTTTTAAATAATTTTTTCCTTAAGAACCTCTTAAGAAGGGACATTTTATTTTCGTAGATAAAAACTTCCCCAGATTTTGAGGCACCAGCATTTTCCATTTAGCCATATTGGGAGGGATAATTGTTTTTTTTTTTCCTTGTTTAATACTCTCTTCAGAAATCTAATTTCGTCACCGCCATGAATTTCAATTGAGTTTTGAGACCTTTAATTAGTTCTCAAAACTCCTGTTCATTTATGTCAAATTTCATTTCGTTCGTATAAGAGGCTTAAGAAATCTTTTACTTTCAGAAAGTTGCTATCACATGTATTTAAAAACACATCAATAGATTCTTAATATCGCAAAAACTTGAAAGAATTTAGAAATAAAAGCAATAGACTTTTAATTTAATATCAACATATTTTAGTTAATAATTTATTTTTATAGTTTGTAGTGCACAACTTAGCTAACATCCAATACCTAATAATAATAATATTAATCTCATTTTGCAGTTAATAAACCATACCTTCGTTAAAAATGATGTCACTTTCTCAAGGCAACACTGATAACGTTAAGAGAGATCAATAAACATTTTCTGTGGGAAGAAATGAAAGAATGAATGCTCACCGCTTCAAAAATTGATTCTGACGACCCGCAACCAAGCCGCGGAATAGGACATTTTGAAGTGTCGAAACAATTGATTTTAAGTGGGAGAAATTCTCGAGCTAAATAGAAAGAGTATTAGCGAAGATGCAAAATGAAACTAAACAAATAATCAAAAGAAGAAGAAGAAGAAGGAAAAAAAAATGCCAATTCTTGAAGCAGCTTAAAAAGAGAGTTTAAGAATCCAGGGAGTAAATGCAAATCTCAAATTTTTTTTTTTAAAAGAAACTTTTTAAAAACTTTTTAATGCACTTAAGCGGGATTGGCTATTATGTCCCTCTGGATTTCTTCACTCTTCGAAATGCCGTTCTTTTAAAATGCAGAGCGGCTGAAATATGAGATTAATATTCGCTTTCCTGTTCTTGCCATATAGAGTCAGTTCACATCAAGATCATCATCCTTTTATCGCCAAGTTTCTAACGTCACGTCTCTAGTTGACGAATAAGGGATCGTGAACAATATAACTTTATGATTTTGATGAAGATATTTGTGATGACATTTTATAATTTTCATTTTTTAACTCTGTTTATAATTATAACTTATTGATTAACGCTAGACATATTTGAAGCGGAAAGATTAATTTAAAAGGATACTTGCCTGCTCATTAAAATAAAAATTCTTAGTTACGCTAAAAATATGCAATCATTCACATTTTCTCATTCTTTTTTTTTAAGAATAATTAATCGAGATAACTCACTGCAAACAATATATTATTACAGTTTGAGATAATTTCTCATTTATTTAAATTTAAATAAAGTTATTTTCAAAGCTGTCGTTTATTTTTATTTATTAGTATTTGAAGAGAAGGAAGCTTTAAAGTTGAAAACTGATTAAGATATATATAGACGGATAAAATAGTAATTATTTCCATAGTAAATAACAAAAATTATTTTAAAATTTAAAATGTCAAAATAGCACAAGATTCAGCATAGGACTAGGATTATTTAACTGAACAAAATATTCTTTTGTTAGCTAACATTTACAAATATTGTTCATATATTGCCTAACGTGAGCAGGTCAAAACGTTTCCTTTTCTATTCAAATGTCTTTTGAAAAGTAACGGACTGAAAACCAGCATTGCTGATAAACAGAAAATGTGAGCACCACGTAAAAAAAGTTTTTTAAGTATTCTGATAATTTAATTTCAGTTTTGAAAACAAAAATTATGTTCTATAACTTTTTCTGTTTTAGTTCCAATAAGGAAATATTTGTTATTTGTCCATTGAGTTATTATTTCAAAATTAATATCTTTCATTTAGCATAGTTTTCAACAATAAATGAAATAAAAAATCATTTATGGAATCATTATGTATTTCCATAAATGATTTAAAATTTTAAAAAAATGAAGCCAAATTAAGGAAGTTTTTAAAAAAAATGTTCGATAAAATATGTAAAGTAGATTACATTTAATCAGATACTTTTATATTTCTTTTGCAATATTTGATTCTAGTGTTTATACAAAGTGAACTAATTAATGATTAAATAATTTTAAAATGCTGAACAAAGATAGAGGTCATAATAATATTTATTGTTAATATAACTTGATTTGTGTTGAAAATAACAGTTTTAATGTTAGAACTTCCATGTAGTTTCAGAAGTGAAGTATTCATTTAAAATGTATAGTATTTTTTCCCGTCTAAGAAATGTAATATATTGTTTTAATATTTTTAATCAGGTTTATTACCTTATTTACAAATTAAATTTCGTGAACTTATATTATTGTTCACATTAAATAACTAGCAATAATATTTATAACAATGTATATTGTACTTATACAGTGACTTTGATAGAAAGTTAGAAAACTAATATAATTACTTGCCACAATTCAAGGAAATACTAAAAGTTCAGCAAGGGAAAAAATCAGAATAATTTACCCCTAGCCAAACGGATAACTAAGTTGCCTGGCCCTTTGCTTTTAAAGATAGTTACTGGTGACTTTTCTATTCCTAAAAGTTATTATTCTCCCCCTCTGAAATAACAAGTGAGTTAAAAACAATTCAATTAAAACCGAAAGGTAAATATTCAGAAATATCTTATCGATTGCTTTGGATCAGCATAATGAATTCATCCTCTCAAAATGCACATTAAAAAACAACATTTATTTCCTGGAGCATGCGTACAAAATATGGAGAATAAGAAGAAATATTTCCGCATTAGAATCATACAACACTGTATGGTGAAAAAAATTTGAAAATCTGATATCAATTAATTTCTTAATTTGAAAACTTTAATTTTGTATAGGGAGCTGGAAAAATTATTCTTACTGTGTCAAAAGTTGTTCTAGAGAAATTTTACCGACACTTTAAAGAAAACCCCTCTGTAAATCAATTTGAAACCAAAATCTCATATAAGGTTTTAAAAATCCGAAGGTGCTTTTCCTTAAAAATTTTTTTTTTGATATTCTAAAGAACAAAGCTGAAAGCTCTGTAGATTTTCAAGCAGTCTTTGTTTTTAATATAAAAAAATAGAACTGCAGCACAACTGTTTCAGTAATCTATACTTATAATAAAGCTCAATGTGTGTGTGTGTGTGCGTGTGTATGTGTGTTGGCGCTCTATAGGCCAGACCGTTGGACCTACAGCTACCAAATTGGGTACATGTATACCTTGGAGGTCCGGAATGTGCACCTCGGAGCCCGTTTTTCGAATTTTTAATTAGAATTTGAATTAATCAAAATTTAAGCGAAATCTCGACGTTTTTCCGCTATAACTTCCGAAAATATTATGGCACAAACACGATTTTTATATCAATTTAAAGATAAAAAAAGTAGCTTTCTAACAGTATTACTAATTTATAACGTAAGCTTCTATTTTTAACGAATTTTTAAAAGAAATATTTTAACCATGTTTTTAGCACGTGATTGGATAAAATAAAAGAATGCCGGAAGTTCGAATAAAAAAATTATCATCTCAAAATAAATCTAAAGAAATGCAACTTTTAGCACGTAACTGGATAAAATAAAAGAAATATAAAATGTGATATTTTCTAAAAAAATAAATGCAAAGCAAAGGATTCTATGATCGTATGCAATATCTAAATAATTAATTCAATAAATCTTCTTTACGGCAAACCTGATCGAATTTAGCCAGGATATGCATTGGAATCCCGACTTAATGGCATATTTCTATTATCGTTTGCAATATCTGTATCATTAATTCAATATTTTTATTTCATTATAAAATGTGATAGTTTCAAAAAAAATAAATGCAAAGCTAAGGTTTCTATAAAATCTGCAAGAGCACATCAAAGAGAAAAAATTAGGTTTTATCACCGTGTTGCCACCATTTTGAAGGATGTTCAAATTTTAAAAAAATATATAAAAAAACTATAATCGCAAATTAAATCTAAAAGAAATGCAGCTTTTAGCACGTGACTGGATAAAATAAAATAAATGTAAAATGCGATATTTTCTTTAAAAAATGCAAGGCAAAGGATTCTATGATCTTTTGCAATATTTAAATCATTAATTGAATAAATTATCTTTATTTATACAGGATTGAATTTATACAGGATATGCATTCAAATTCCTTTCCAATGGCCGATTTGTAAAATATTATTAATAGGCATATATATTGTTTAATACTATTAATTTGATCTAAATGAAGTAAATAATTACATTTTATGTAGTTTGAGTCAAACAATGCATTTATGAATAATGAGTTTTAGATTTCTTCATACTTTGCTCTGTGAGCCATATTTTACAAAATATTTTTATTAATATTTTAAATAAAAGTTGCTACATCAATCAGTCTTCTAAATCAATCATTAAAACTGACTGGTTTATAAAATTAAAGAATATTATTAGGAAAATGCGTTCTTTTAGAACTTTCAGTCCATCATCTTAAAGAAAATATTAATTTCAGGCCAATCAATGCCCGGAGTTACTTCAAGGCTAATGAATATGTGATTTAAATGAAAATTTTAGAACCCATTACTCATAGCGAACCAGCTGGTCGCCAAAGGCGGCTAGTATACAATAAATGAAACAGGAAGAAGGGATAATTTTGGGCCGGAATTGAATGATTTGTTTCATTTTTACGGTAAAATTCTCAAAAATGATATTTGAGATAATTATATTAAGTCTTCACTTGGCACAGCTTCTTACTCTGGAAAATTCCGTTTAAAAATATATAAAATTGCATTAGTTTCTAGAATATCTATATAGAAATATTTTTTCTTCTATTTAACGTATTTGAGGCTACCTCAATTGTTTGGCAGTATAAAAGATTTTAGTTATTTAAGCTCACAGACAAATTGTTAAAAAAAAAATGAAGCATAAATTTTTTATACTTCTTCTGCAAGAAAAAGTATAAAAAATTTTATGCTTCATTTTTTTAACAATTTGTCTGTGAGCTTAAATAATTTAATGACTTTTTTAATTGAATCCAAAATTCTGCTGTGCAAGTGCTTCCAAAAACACTGCACAACACAAGACAGAAAGTAGAGGAAAAATATTTATATAAATATAATTTGTTATTAAAAAAATATATGGCTTTCATTTAAATGAGCTTCATTACTTTCACTAATGCCTGTCAGAAACACCATTTTTGGTTTGAAACTTTTCACATTAATTAAATTTTGAATTATCCTGAGTTTAGATAGGTCGTATAAGTTGAATTTAACTATCATCGAAGATCATGCAATACAAATGTCACCGAGGGATCCTTTTATAGAGCCTACCAACGATATTCACTAAATTGTAACTCTGAAAAAATTCAGTATTCGCATACAATGTATATTCTAAAAGTTTCTAAATTTAAACAAATTTTTAATTATTTAATTTAGCGAAGAGAAGGAGGTGATAAAATAGCGAATGTATAAATTTGATTCTGAAGGGAATTTTGCATGGAGAATCTTCTCTAAATATTCATATTAATCAGATATGCAGATATCATATCAAATAACCAGAACTCCTAAAGGGACCAAACTTCACGATAATTGTTCCTTTCATAGCAAAATTGTGGCTGGAAATTGTAAAAAAATTCCGACATCAGCACGTACATGCTGCTCAATAAACAAGCGTTTAAATATGCAGTCGCAGAAGATCCGCAACCTTTGAATTCATTCAATCTCAAAACAGTTCTCCTACACAATGAATAGGATTAATTTAATAAAATAGGATTAATTAATGAAATAGGATTAATTTATTTATTGGATTTTTTATGGCTCAAAGGTCCATACTAGTCAAGCTGTGCCAAATTCGTAAGAACTTAAAACATTTTTAAAAGTAAGAGGATTTTACTTAAGTAAGGAGATGCAAAATTAAAATAACAAATTGAAAATATAAATTAGACATGCATGAAATTGATATCAAGAATAAATGAAAACACATTACATGATACGGTTCTCAAACAATGTCTTTCAAATTTGGATAATCGCCGTCGAAATATTTAATTCTTAGAAAGGGGCATTTAGGACATTCACGTGTGATATGTCGAACAGAAATTGTGGTATTATATTTTGCCCAAACTGGAGCTGCATCTGAATGAAATAAATGTTTGTGAGTAAAATAAGTATGACGCATGCGAAGTCTTGTTAGCACAACACTCCTTCTAAGGAGTGTTGTTCTTAAAACCAGAAATAAAGGGTTGGATGGAATACAATTTACTGTCAAGTTGCGAGTCCCAAATATGCTGCTAAATGAAGTTGGAAGAGTGCTTATTTATGTCGTTAAGCAATTCGAATACTTAGAAGCTATGAAACGATTCCAGACTCATTCTGGAAATATTACATGATCATGCAATCGAAGCAATCATCGCATTTGGGCCATTTGAAAGTGAACACGCTCTGAACTTAAAAATATTATTCATCCAGGCAGATTTACCTGGACCAATTTTTAATGTGATTGTAAAATTCCAGAATTTTACAATTACATTTCGTTTGTTATCAGAAAAAGTAGGCCAATGACAAACGTTCCCAGGCGTCACCCCACGTCCCAGGACGAATCCCAGGAGATTTCTCCGAGGGGCTCTATTTTGAGCGAGCGAGCGGTACCATTCGTCAACTCTTCTATGAGCAGAGTTGTTCACCCAGGTACCTCCTAGCCGCGCCACTCGGAAGATCTCCACACGCCAAATCGCGATGGTCCCATCTAGCCAAGGGTCGACGTTACCGCCGATGATCCCAAGACTGGTGCAAAACCACTCGACATTGAAGTCAGAACTGACACGCTTCCTTCTCCTCGGTTTTGAAAGCTGCTTGGCCACCGTGATCCGTGCTTAAGAGCTTCCGGACCACAGTCCAAGTTTGCTTGGAGGAAACGCCAACTAACAGAACTGGCCGTGCTTAAGAGCTAAATGAAAACTGTTATATCGATATATTTTAATTAGTATTGTTAAAGTAATTAATTTTCAAGTTAGTGTTCAAAATTATCTTACATTTTTTTCATCAAATTCTTTCATTGTTTTTTTTATATAAATCCATTAATATTTCCATTTTTAATACCTAAGCTAAAGAAGTGAGACATTTTCTCATATCTATTGTTTCATCATATTCACTAATTTTTCTAGAAATTCTTTTATCTAATTGGATATACTTTATATTTTTTTTAATTCTAAATTTCTGTTCGGCTGACTAAAAAATCACTATAGCTTGCCTCGTCTTTTAACTCCAAAACAAGAATTCTAAACTTTGGATGTGGTTTATCAATTTTAGTCTGAAACCTGTTGTGCCAGTCTTCTATGGTATTATTTGTTCGATATTGCTGCTTATAGCAATTGCACTGTAGATATAACTGGGTTATCCAACCATTCTTTAACAAAATAATCTTAAAATTGTTGCAATTTTGGTTGCAATGGGGAAGTTTCTTCGATGCACAGCTAACCATCTCCAATATCATCCTCCGAACATGAAGAAGACTCTCGTCATTCTCTTTATATTCTTGGACTAATCCAAGACTTTGAACTTGTTTCTATAAACACTGATTAAAGTGAAAGTTACATCCTGATATTTTCACCGACGGAAAAAGCCTTTTTAGTTCTTTTAAAACAGCTAATTGAAAATCCATAATAATGGAATGAGGATTCCATCCTGCATCTTTTAAAACAGTAAATAGTTTTCAATAAGTTTCACTATTCTTCCTGGGAAGCAGAGAAAAGGCTATTGGCACAATTGTTTGAACTTCCTGATTATTATTTTTTTGTCAACACTGCATGAATGGTGTAGATTTGGCAAAACTGCATGCAGCAACTTTTCAAAGAACCATCCATGAAGAAATGTTTAGTATTTTTCAGCGTATTTCTTCCTTTAGAGTTGGCAAAAATTGAAATTCTATAGTCTGAATTCACATCGGCCAGCAAAAAAAAATTGATCCATTGTCCATGAGGATATCATCATTCAAAATAATGTCTTTTGAATTTTTTGGTTCAAGTATTGTTCCCTGTTCTTTTTGCCTGATTTGATTCAGTTGTCTCCTAACTGCAGACAGGGAATGCTTTCTGCATAATCATGACCTCGATGAAATAACGAATTCATTTCTTTCATGTAAATTTTCGAAATAGAATTATTTTGACTGTACACATTTTTTTCTCTATTTCTGTAGCCGCTACATCTGGTTTACAGTTATGCAAAGAAACATGCGGAACTTCTCCACCTTTTGACTTCAGAGTGCCTCGACAATTGGCCGATTTTTTTTCTTTTAAACACAGTCAGCTACTGTTTCGCTTGTTAGTTCGATGTAATCGGTACTGATGGCCATCAAATATAGCAGAATCCTTATTCTCTGAAGTCTTCATAAGATCCAAGACCTCTACTTGAATATCGTTTAAATAATAAATATTTAATAGAAAAATTAGATAACTAAAAATAGCGAATACTGAAAAATAGAGAAATTCTAGTCTTAATTGGTATTGTTATTGTAATGCCACTGGGTCAAACCAAGCTGAATTAGCAGAGCTGTTTCGATTAAGATAAAGGTGTGGACCTTTCGTTGTTAACAAGCACCGTTCAGGAGAAAGGACGACTTAGCTTGAACACACGACACAACACTTTTTAGGGGGCGGTCGAATTCATTCATGCACTCATTCATCCATCAGCAAGTCAGAATTTAGATCCAAATCAGAGACCGACTCATCCCTGATTCAGTACTCCCAGAGGTATCGTTTTGTTATGGGAACTTGGAGGACTTTGCAGTCACGACCTATTTAGCGTGCCCAACTGCCATTAGCCAACACGGCTGTCTTTGGACTAGACTAGATCCCGCGACCTTTCGATTACGAGACTGACGCTCTACCAACCAGGCTACCGCGGCCCCTTGATTGGTATAGAATCAACAAAACAACTGTTGACTGAAATATTTTGATATGGGAAAATGACGAAAGCTGCTTTTGCACTGACCAATATCAAGAGTGCAGAACAGTAAAAATATCAAATTTTAGGCATAATGAAAGAGTTGTAAAAGAAGGGGAATAAACTTTTTTGAAGAAAAAAATAGATAGATTGTGTGTAACCCAAACATTAAAACCTTTCCGTCCAGTTTAACTTTGAAAGCACTACAGCCCCCGGAAAAGATGCCGTAATATGAGTAAATTTTCTCTAATATTTCAAAACTGAATTACTTTCAAACGAATTATCGTTACATTGATATAAAAGTTCCTTATCTAAGCAGTTCTAGAAAATAAATATGTGACACCTTGAGGTTCTAGATTGAATTTTAATCATCTCTTTGACAAATAAAAATTTATGAAAAAAAAAACACCCACAATTCAACAAAATAGGTTTTAAGTTTTTAATTTACATTACAGAATAAGGATTTTTCTACAGTATTCCCCAATTTTGTTATTATTTCATTTCCCCTAAATTTATTCAATTTCTTATTTAATTTTTAGTTTGAGAAGAATTTTTCTTTGTTGCTTTTTAGACTAATCACTTTTTGTTAAGATTTGTCCTATATCGAGACTCGCCATATTTAAATAATTCTTCATCCAGCTAGAATGTTATGCTAACTTACCTGCATATGCATTTTGCTATTAATATTTATCATAAGTATTCTTTATAAGTTTCTTATGCATTCTACTTTCACAATTTACAGAGTCAATGAAAAAAGAGAGAGAGAGAGAGAGAGAATACAGCGTTTCAAAATTACCTAAAATTGTAACAATGTCAAAAAAAGACAAAACAAATCACACTGAGAATGTGTAAAAAAGATATTTAATATATTGCAACGGTATAAAAATAAAATAAATTGTAAATGCAAGATAAGTTTAAAAAATAGCAAAAAAAAAAGGCTTTCTTACATATTATTATTCCATTTTTAGTTGTAAGGTTCCTCTAAATATCTCAAATTTTAATTCTAATTCATGAAATAAAATAAAGACTGTTTTAGGAACAAATAACGAACTACCAGATAACATACGCAAAGACATAAAAAGGGGGGGGGAAATGAAAAAAAAAATGATTTTTAACACGGAAGCATATGTTTTAAATTTGACAGATATTTCCAACTTTTTCATTTAAAATTATTCAAAAATTAAAGTGAAGAATGTTCAGACTTTAATCTAAATATTTTAATCCATAAAATAAGATTTTCTTCCGAGAATAAAATGAATGTACATAATACGTCTATCAGTCTATTTAAAACATAGACCATTGTACGTAGAGTTACTAAATTTAACACAAGTATATTTGGGAGAAAAAAGGGCCGCGGTGGCCAGGTGGTAAGGTCTCGGCTTCGGATCTGGAGGGTTTCAGGTTCGAGACTCGAACCCTCCGAAGAATCGTCATGTGAAGGGGTCTCTTGCATGTTAAATCTGTCAGGCCAAACGTCCTCCCGCTGGTGTGGAGAGAGGGGTGCCAGTTCAGGTGTCGTCCTTGTCATCTGATCTTGGTTCAAAATTACGAGGTCCGTCCCAAAATAACCCTCGTGTTGCTTTAAACGGGACGTTAATATAACTAAACTAATTGGGAGAAAAAATATGAAATTCGATATATTTTAAAATATTAACACAAAAAATATATCTCTAAAGTAAGTTATCAAAAAATTAAAAAAATCATTAACTTCATTGATTTATCAGTTTTTAAGTTGCGTATTTTTATTATGCAAAAAGAATACAGATTTTGGATAAGCATGTATATTTTATAGACAAGATACTCCGTTTATATTTTCATATGTAAAGATAAAGTTTTCATATAAAAGAGAAATCTAGATTTTTAAATATAAGATAAGATGCATTTTTATAGCTATATCAGGTTTATTAAGTTATTTATTTCATTTGTATATGAATTATGTATTTAATTCCCAGAAGTTCAAAAGCTTTGAACAGATTTAATTTCAAATAGTAGGAAATTTATAAATTGTTAAATTCTCTTATTGACTTATGTGCTATTAATCATTTGAAATATACATTAAAATGATCAGCTTCTTTTAAAACAATTAGAATCGTTTGTGATGGTAATAATTAAGTTTAGGTGTAATTTTTTAGAATGGATTCTCTATGTTACATTTTCTTTTGAAATTTATTGATTTTCATTTTAGAACTATATTTAGCATACTGTATATTTAACTATATTTAGACTGTGAAGGAATAATTCAGAGAATTCAAGCGTAATAATGCCAGTGTTCTTGATGTATTTTGTTGTATACTTTAAATTTACCACCTTTGTCGTCCAGTTGGTATTCAAAACCTTTACGCTGTTTTTTTTACCTTCAGTGTGCTCTGCACTTGCCCCATTTTCTGTTTATTTTTTATGTACAAAATATTTGTTTTTTTAGTTACGTCACAGGTAAAGATAGCAATATTTGAAATTGGAGGCATTAAAAAAAATTCCAATAGTGTTTCATTCTCATGTTAAATCTTATTCATAAATACAAAAAATCTCAATCTTCATATATATAACAATAAAATAAAAGACATGATAAAATATTCCTACGTAGGGTTTTTTATACGAATTTTTTGAATTTTAAAATGCTGTAAAAACTTTAAAAGTTATAACGAAAATAAAGTCAATATTTCTTTTATTTTTTGATGAAATAAAATTTTTTAAAAAATCACTTTTCTACCCTCCAAAGTAAATATTTGCCAAATTTCATAGATAGACGGCATGGTGTGCTCAGAGTCAGCATATCTCGTACACAATACACATAAAGACAAAAGTTTTTTTTCTTATGTTTAAGCATCAAAACTTAGTTACAATGCCAATACCCTTTCCCGCCAAATACTCTTGTCAACAGATAACATCTTTTTAGCAAACATAGACTAATTGCTCCCTACCCCCTTTTTTTCAATGGGCTTAGAGTGA
>JAPMOQ010026581.1:73193-85343 GCA_026543055.1 Argiope trifasciata | reverse complement strand
TAATGCGTGGTAGTACGCATTTTTCATATTACCCTCTCCCCCCGTCAAACGGGGTTTTGTAGGCGAATGTGTGTGTTATCTTCATTTGAGCCAGAAGTCAGACTTCTGCCCTCTGGGTACTCAGGGGTCTTTACCCCCAGAAACTACTGCACCCCCTTTCCGTGGGAACACAGACACGACATCACCACTATTGCTTTATAATTATGAACGCTTCTTTGAAAGCAGACGCGTTTCCAAAAGGTTGCCATGCTTTTATCAATATTGCTTTAGTATTAACCCTCTGGACACCCAATTATTCTGAGAATGGCTTCTCAAAAAGTTCTCTCTGAAGTAACCTATTAAAGGTTACTCCAAAAAAAAAATATCAGCTTCACACGAGACAATGTCCGAAAAATAAACGAGCATTTTTCACTTCCCCTTCTTCCCAGCCGTGGGGATCCCATCAACCCAGTGGGGAGACTGGTTTGTAATCCATCTGGCTATCTTATCTTATCTTACTCATTAAGCACTTCAATCCCCCCCCCGATTCTTCACTCGCTAATTTTTTTTTCTTATTAGCAATATGTAGTTTCAAATTAAACGGCGATATGAATTCACATCTTTGAAAGGGAAAAAATATTTTGCATAGAGGTCTTAAATTTTTATTTTTTGATTAATTAGATTGACTATGACATATCTGTATTTATTCCAACATTTTTACATAAGACACTATGCTATTAATTGTCTTCTTATTAAATATATATATATTTAAAAGAAGAAAAGCATTTAGAAATATAAATGTGCTAAAATCATTCTACACATTTACACTTTTTCTGCATATAAGTAATATTTAATGCAAATAAATATTCTTTTTCCGAACGCACATAATTTTCAAAATTTGTATTTCCTACACTTTATTTTTTAGAGACGTAATTTAAGATATCTTTTAAACTGAGAGGGGAAAAAAATTACATCTTAATTATAACATCACACCAATTAATGTCGTTGCTTTTTCATAGAGGAGCCGGTAATTCTTTGACAAACTTTTCAAAGATGTATATTTAAGCTTTTGTAATTAATATAAATGTTTGAAAATATCACTTGAGCGGTTTTGCATTTAATAAAAACAGGATATTTCTGTTTTTAACTCAGTTTATTTTCAAAAAAAAAAAAAAAAAAAAAAAATGAAAGGGAAAAAAAAAAAAAAAAGAAATTTTTCACTAATTTTTTTGAAAATTTCCAATTGATGAAATCAATTTTTAGTGAGATATTAAGTGATATGAATAGCAATTCACTCACAGTAGTTTTCGTTATTTATTTTATATGTAACGGTCTTATAGCCCTAGTTATCTAAATATTTGTATGAAATCAAAAAGCCTTTGTAAAAATAATGAACTGTGATTTTTTTATAGTTTTTTTTAAAAATTTCTATTTTAATATATTTTTGCCTGTTTTGAATAAAAAGTTATTTGTCAGTTTTAATACAATTTTGTTTTTAAATCAAATGTCACTTTTGGCAAGAAAACACTTTTCAGTTTTTCAACACAGTCTGTCTTAGAATCTATCTTTTGAAAATATCAGAGTTAATAGGTAAGTACATTTTTTTAAATGTTCTGACTGACAGAATGTGCAAGTGAAGGAATCGAATGTTTCAAATTAAATAATTTCGAACTTGTCATATCTCTGAATGAAATCAAGGCAAAACAGAATATAAACCTAAATTAAGGCTATTGGGGATGATAACAAGAGCATGTTTGTAGCAACCTTCAAAATTAATTTTACTAATATCCAACTAAAATTTTGGGTTGATTTTTCATATAAATTTTTTAATGCTTTTCTAATTCAAAGAATCTGATCTTCAAGAAACTGAAGTACTTATTTGAGAATAAGTTTCTCATATTTAAATACTATTTGTTTAATTTATATATTGTTAAAAAATCTACAGCTTATTTGAGTGATTTATTAATAACGTACTGAAAGCAGAAATAGTGCAGTGATTAATGTACAGAATACGGTACATTAATCACTAACAGAATCTGGTATAAATCCGAAATTAAATTTAATAAAGTAGTGAAAATTTAATTTGCAGTGAGCATTTTATTTCTATTTTCAAGCTAGTGTTCATTTGATTATAATCATTACGCTCACGATTCCTATTTCTTCATGCTACTCTAGAATGAGTCACTAAAATGTAAGTTTTTCTTTCTTTTCAAATTTAATCTTTGCAAATATTTTGAAACTGTTAGTATTATATCATTTGAAATTATAGAAACATTCTTAAATAGTTTTAGAGAATTATTATTTTGAATTGGGATTAGTTGCAATGCATATAAAGTATCTCATGTGTCACATTTTAAAAATAGTTTCCTAAATATTTTAATGTGCTCATTAAAGCATTCATTCATTCATCATCAAAGTCTGAATGATGTCGCTAGTCTTGATTTCATCAATTATAGTATAAAGATTCGTACATCGTGCTATTTAAATAAGCCATTAAAAAGTTCTTAAGCATATATTTTTTCTCGTCGTTAAGAAAATAACGACGGAACGTTACGGTAAAATAGCAAAATTGATTTCAATTTCATTTCTACAAAACAGAAATGTTACAAATTATTGAAAAAATTCTGAATGGTTTATAAAATCTGAAGAAAAATTGTCCCAAAAACAAAATTTTTGTCTTTGGAAAGTTAATCTTTTAAATTTTAATGTGACACAACAGTTGCCAATGAGCTTTTTCGATTCATTAAGTTTAAATTAAGATTTAATAAATAAAAAATTAACAATTTTGAAAAAGATTCTAATTATTCAATATCTTTTGGTCAGGAAGTAATTATGTACCAAATTTTATAAACCCAGGACCAGCTGTTTGCGTTAATTTTTCGTTTATTTTGTTTTCTAGCTTTCTATTTAATTTTTTTGGTGATTTTTGCTTCTCGCGATTTAAAAACAAACGAATTTAATAGTATGGCTGTTATAAATATATTAGAATTTTAAATTCGGAGGCTATAATATAAATTTATATGACAGCAATTAAATTAAATAAAACATTAAAAATTAAATTAATTTGAACGCAAGTAATTAAATTAAAACATGAAATTCCTTGCAAGTCTTTATGCCACATTTAAAAAAATGAAAAAGAAAATTGAAACATTCTTACGTCAAAAATCTAATTTTAACAAACAGTCTTTATTTCTTAACTGAAAATCTATCAACGTATTCCTGTTATGAATTTTTAGGCAAAGTAGTTAAATAAATATATAAAATAAATTCCTTTTATTTTTGTTATTCTTTTGAAGGCGTTAGACGTATTTTGAAATTAATAGCAACATTTTACGTGAAAATCTATTTAGAAATATTTTGCTTTATTAAAGAATGAGTTCGTAAATTATTATTTGGGTAAGTAAAATTTAGTGAGAAGATTTTTTTTTCTCATAAGTTTCCGAAAATCCCATGGAATACTTACTACTTAAACCATTTAACGATAAGGAATTCTTTTATGAACGCTAAATGCTTTTAGGGGGTTCTTCCCCCTGGTAGTATCCTCAGGAGACAACGGAACGCAAGTAGAATTTGATTGGTTTATCAAGTAGTGAATTAAAAATCGCCAAATGCGTTTTCCGCCAAGTCAAGTGATCAAACAAACTAATCAGATTCGACTAGCGTACCGGTGTTTTCTGAGATTGAGGCTCCTGTGCAGAAGCACATTCCAGGAAAAGATCCCCTCCTCCCATTGTTGTTGTAGGACTTATCACACGGTGAAATATCGTCGTTATTTGCTGATGAAAGTGACGTCACTTGAGCATTTGCTGTCTGGCAAACCTAGAAAAGCAGGCGTACAAGTTGGTGTGTTTATTGCTCTTAATTCACTGCTTCCACTAAGTGAATGTGTGCAGTGTTTCATTTCATAACTCGTGTATGCTCGGCGCCAAAATGGATTTTTCTGAAACAGCGTTATTATGCATCATTTTGGGAACAGTGCTAAAGGAAAAAGAGAAATCCTAAAGAAAACTGTGGTCTCGGAAATGGCTGCTTAGACGCAGGCAGAAAGGCTGCTATGAAAATAAAATTAGCTAGCATTTTTTATGTAAAATGTTTCATAATTTTACAGAATGATGCAGCTTTAAAAGGAATTTCTATTAGTATCTTTGCTTAGAAAAAGCTCTATCCTTGCTTATTCGAGTAATTTTTACATATTTATATGCAATACCTCTGATATGCATTCCAGATTTGTCTATTGATTATTTACTTTATAGGAATTTGAATAATTAATTATTAACACAGTTTGTTTCAATGAACAGAGTTGATGCTTGTACAATAGTCTTGTATTTGAATTGAAATTGGTTGTTATAATATCCTGTTATAGCAATGTACAGCGCAGTGATTTCTGTTTCAAGAAACACAGGTGTTTCCATTGAAAATCGATTTCCATATCAGCATTTATTAAATATTTTGTATTCTCGATTTCATTGCTTTTTTCTGTTTCTTTACATGTCAATCATAAAGTTCTTTAAGAACATGGATCTCTTTATATCCTGTTTAATTTCTATATGCAAATATATTTATCATAACCTGATTCGTGTTTATTAAATTTACTGTATTGTATGTTTTATTTTATGATATTATTATGTTTTTATTGGTGGTTAAAAACTGTTTAGTATCTAGAATGTTCCTGTTGAATAAAATTGATTTCATCATTTACTTTGACGTTGTTATGCTATGTTTACATTCTTTCCAAATGTCTAGAATAATATATAACAGGTGATTGCATTGAAACATCCATTTGATCATATTTTTTGAATAATTATTGATATGTATTTTATTTATATTTTTTGTAATGTGAAAATAAAAATTATAAATTTGATTTTGCTTACTTATTTTTTAAGGATTTCGACTAATTAAAATGATAATAACGGATTCATAAGTTGTATAGATTTAAATAATGGTATTTATCTCTATATAATTTGAAATGGTTAAAATTTATTCCATATGTAGAAATTTGAGTTTCACATTCTTTCCTCTGAAGAAACTAAAAGCTTCAAAGTCTCAATATTAATAAAAATAATTACATAAGAAAAACGTAATAATTTTATTAGTAAGCTGAAAAATGTTGACTTATTTTGGAGCAATTATTATTTAAAAGAAACTATATTTATAAAATTCAACATTTAAATAATATATACAAAAGAAAATATGTAATTTTCCAAAAAACACTTCCATAGCCATTTGTCAAAATGATCCTTTGAACAGTAAAAACATTGGGGGTATGGGAAAGGATAAAACGGTATTAAACTAATTAAAAAACAATAATTACATTAAAAATACAAATTAAAATTTAATATAATGAGTAAAATTAAATTACTATGAAAATTTGGAGAATGCTCTTTTGGAACTTGCAGATAAATTATTAAGCCAGTGCGATGAAATTCGATTGCATTTAGAAATTCTTACTTCTATTGGCATTTATTTCCAATTAAAAAGTTATTGAATTAGAAGCTTTAAATTTAATCTTAAAAGTTCGTAATATAATGAATATAAAATGGATTGTAAAATGAAACAAGTTAATCTTTAACAAGTAAAAACATTTTATACTACATCTGCGTTAGTATTTTATAAATGCCAATTAATTAATCCTATCCTATTGATATTAAATTTGAAACAAATGTACATCGAAAATATTTCGTAGGTGGGTTTCCTTAATTAAGAATAACAGGGTGCATAGCATCATGCAAAGTACTTAAATTGGAACATTATTTTTAAGTGCCTTAAAAGTGTTTATTATTTGAAAAAGAGTTTTAAAAAATTAAGGAAATTCAGTATATAGTCTCGCACTAGCCTCAAAAATCACTCTTTAAAAAAGTAAATAAGTAATGAGTAAAAAAGAAGTAAAAAAAAAAATTCAACACATTTTAAGTTACCTTGAGTTATTTGATTTTTAAGCCCAGTCATTAATGTTATATTATTAAATATACTTGCATGAAGTTCTGTTCACTGAGGGGAGGGTGACAACATGTATTTTAAAAAATAAATTGAAGTGGTACAGCGGAAGTTTAGATTAAGACCAGCTGAATCATTTTATTTCATCTTCCCTATTCAAATAGCAGCTACAATTATTTGGTCTACACGCAAAAAAAAAAAAAAAAAAAAAAAAAAAAACTTGTGTCATTAAGAAAACAATTTGCCGCAAGAGATGAGGCAATGATGTTTTCACTTAGCAAAAGCAATACGCAGGAGGAAGCTGAAAAGGAAAATAGTGATCTTCTTTCTAAACACGTTAAGTTGTTCGAAAAATTCTTTTCACTTGGAAATAATCAAATTAAACTTGATAAAATGAATGGATGAGTGGTATGAAAACTAACTTCATTGCCGTCAATAAAAAATGTGTTTATTTATTCATGCAATTCGTAATATTTCGAACTCGATTCAGAGCCATACCTACAAAAAATAAATCCTACGATAAACAAAGCAGAGCTCCTCCGGCCCCTTTTTAAATTGCAGTCCTCTAATATCACCTCCCACCAAAAACATAACAGGAGAATTGAAATTAAATCTAAGTATTTATGTATAAACAATTTATATTAAATATGCCCAATCAATCTATCATTACGTCTAAACTATTCTACATTAATTGACTTGTTCCTCAAATTATATATCAGTAATGAAGGCAATTGTTTACAAAAAATAATTAAGAGCAAAAACATTTAAAATTGCATTAAAAACAGTGACAAAATTAAATGTGGTTGCATATTATGGGATTCTTTAAAAAACTACTTCGAAAAATATAAGTACAATTCAAAGCTCTCACAGATAAAACAATTCGAATTTATTATTCCAGCTCTTTTAAAGTGGTTTAAAGAATTAATATACAAAACACTTCCTAAAATGTTTTAAAAAACTGAATTAAAAATTTGATTTTTTTTTAACTTAAACTTTCCAGTGGTATATTAATTAACTTTTTAGATCAAAGAGCAGTTCATATTTAAAATTCCTTTGCTTTAATAGTAACAACGAAGACGCATATGTATGTTGTCTGTCCACTAGCATATTTGGATCTAACTATTTGGCCTAATTTAATCAAACTTAACACAAATACATTTTTGATGGCGGGAATTTTTTTCTCCAAGTGATTTTAAAATTTCATGTAGTTTTACTGCATCAAAAATTAAGGGAAATCTCATTCGACTGAAATGTATTTCCATGATTTCACCGATTTACTTGTAATAAATAAATTCACACTAAAAATAAGTAGTATTAAATATAATGCAAGTTTTTAAAAAGTAATTTCTGAAGAACAGTAAGTCCTTCACATACTTTCACAGTGCATAAAAATATTCATTCTAATATGGTCATCACAGATTGAAAACAGGATTTATTAAATGTGTCATTTTTTGTTTTGTAAATATGAATTTCATATGATATTTTAAAATTAACTTCCGCCAACGGATTTTTTTTTTTTTTTTACTTTTACCTACCTTCATTTTTAATCAACAAGAAACCTTCATTTGGTTCTACACTTCGGATTGATTAGCTTTAGTAATTGCGCAATACGAAGCCCGGTAATTAACAATGTCGTTTCACTGCATACAGTTATGTAAATGGAAATAAATAATAAATTCCACACATTTATTAAAATTAAAGGAAAATGTTGCATAGAATTCGATATCACAAAAAAATTATTTTTTTAAACTTCAAAGTGCTTTTGCTCACTTTTATTCGGTTGACGTGCATTTTAGTGTGCCTACGAATTTGTTGGTAATATTTTAAACAACGAAACGATCTTACAGCAACCCTAATACTGTTTTGCTTATTACTTTTTAAAGCAGTTGAGGGGTATTTTTATGAAAAATGTTAAATTAGAAATAAAAAAATCTATTAATGATTTAAATTTTATATTATAATTCAAAGTTTTTTGAATTGCTAAAAGAACATTAATATTCTTCCTAATGTGTAGCGAACAGAAAATATTCTTTTGGAATACGAGTCGACATGCGTTTTCGAAATCGTCTGAATTATTAATTTTAAAAGAATGTCTGTAATGGAATTTCGTGCACTTTTCGTAATTCTTTTTTCTGATCAGACGGTTTCCTGGATAATTCGTTGTTTCAATAATCTTTCAAGAATGGATATGAGGTGAAATAAGATGGCAGGAAATATTTTTAACCTGCATAATGGATAAACGGATTATATTACGAGTTGAGGAAGTTGGGAAAAGGATGCTTGTTTGAACTTTCGTATGGATAATGGTTTGATTGTTTCATTCTTTTCTTTCGACTATGTATTGCTCCTGTTGTCCACACAGTCCTTAGGTTCAGTGAGGTTGCGAGGATCCCTCTCCCATTGCTAGTGAAGACGTAGGATGTTTTTTCAAAATTCTGCTCGGTTTATTTATATTCCATGTGCATCGCATACTCAGAATTTCACTTTCTGGTAAAAAAAAATGTCAGATAAAACAATTATCAGTAAAATTATCATAATTTTAATGCAGAACATTGTAACCGTAGCTGTTTTGCAGAACTGTTTATATTCTGTCACTTAATTTGTGACTTGGAACAGCAAGAGGCACACTAAACTGCATATTGTGGAATAATAAAACTTCGAGTAGTTTTAATTAAAAATAAGGGAAATTTTAAAAGGCTTCTTCTGAATGAGCACATATTATCTAAGATTCGGTAGTTTTGGAGTTTCGCACGTTTGAAAATAAGATAAAAAGTTTTAAAAAATTATCGAAACTAAGCATAAACATTTAATAAGAATTGATAATCTATCCCATAAGAATTACAGCAATCTCTCGCCAGTCTAAACTGAACACGCATAATCTAATATCGAACGACCTAACAATCAATAGATAATAAATAACAATCGAGATCATTCTTAATTTATGAGCAAAAAAAAAAAGACAGTAAGCAGATTCTGCAGCCATCTATTAATGTGTCAAACTTATCTAAAAAAACCCACATGTAATTCAAAACAAACGTGATTTCATGATTATTAACACTAATTAATAGCAAGTGTTAATTTGCATAAGTTCAAATGAAAGTAAATTCGGTAAATGCAAACAGCCTTTATTGATTTGAAGTAGAGGAATCCAACAAAAATGTGGGTTCGAAAGTTCTAACCAGTTACGAAAGTTCCATTTTTAAGGACATGAAGTCAATAAATAAGAAATAATACCTTGAAATAAGTATATGAGACATAGAAGCATCAGATACATAATCAAAATTTCTTTTAAATCTTTTCTTTTAAAGATTCATCTTTTAAAATTCTTCTTTTCTTTCTTTAAAATTTTGCTTCTTTTCATCTTTTAAAATTTAAAATTTTCAAAATATTTAAAATATACATACAAAATGCTAAAAAATGTGTGATAAAAAACACGCTTATGGGTTTTATTTCACCTCACACTTTCGACAAATTATGGAATCAAAAATTTATTATTTTCATTAGAGCATAATCATCAATTAAAAATTTTTACGATTATTAGTACATTCTGTGTACAAATTACATGCAATCCTTTTAAAAAACATAGCAATCGAAATCACTCAGGGCAATTTATGTACAATAAGAAGAAAATGCAATCAGCATACATCAATTAATGTGTCGTCTAAAACTACAAGAAATTTTAACATGCTACAAATTTTCATAAAAATATATAGAGCCGATAGCGATAAAATTGTTTAGAGTTGGTCAAAAGACATGACAACAGAGATAAGAAAGCAAGCAAAACTTACCTAATAAATTTTGATCAATGAATTCCAATATTACAGCCTTTTTAAAGAAATTATTAAGATAAAACATATAATTCATGACATAAAAGAAATAGAACCACCAACTCATTGCTTTACCATCCAATGACGAACTGGAAAAAATTCAATGGCGCGGCGTGCGCATATCAATTAAGATGATTTATGAAGCCGACTTATGGTTTTAGGTTACATAGGAAAATATATAATAGCAAACACTTTGATATAACTTAAATTTGAATGATCAACCATTCTGCTTTTGTGTATAATATTCCACAGGGAAGGCTGGTTGCACACACAGCGCTTTTTTCTGATCGCTGATTTCTCCGATGCCGACATAACAACAGTAGTGTATTGAATGATGCGAGAGCTTACACACTAGCTGTTTGTCCGCCAAGTGTGTAAGCTCCCGTATCATTCAATACTCTACTGTTTTTATGTCGGCATCGGAGAAATCAGCGATCAGAAAAAAGCGCTGTGTGTGCAACCAGCCTAAACATTTTAAATTTCGTTCGTGAATTTATAAAAATAGTTTATGCCTCTAAGGTGCAAGAGAATTTCAAACAGAAGGTGTCGATATCTCTCTGAGATGATGTCAGAGCTTGATATAAAAATGGGTTCTTACGTGGCTAACTATTGCTCGCAATCATTGCCTCTCTACTGTTGTCCGTTGGAATGCTGCAACCAGCACCACATTCCTAAACAATTTTATTATTAGTCAATTAAAAATCCTCGACAACCATATCTGAAGCTCCGAAATGAAATGGAATTGGCGAAAACAATACAAGTAGTTGGTGCATTATATTCTGTTTCTCCTTAACACTAAGCTTACCAACTCTTAATACATTACTTATTTCTACCATAACCTGTTAAATAGTCAGAATTTATGTCTTCTGATTGAATGCATGAAATTAGGAAGGAAATCGACGAATTAACTTCATCATAAGTAAACAAATTGGGAACTTCTATGCATTACAAAAGCGAAGAATAAGAATTTTTAATTCATTGTTTATCGCATGTTATACAGGGTGTTTCCATTCTACATTTTTCGCAAAGATATTATTTACATTTAGAGCAAATTTTGATGGTTTCAATTGCGTTGTAATATCCTATTTGACATATCTTACGTTGCTAACAATCTGTAATGGATTTAATAATCGATCGTTTTCAATTTTTATTTCTTTTGGTTCTTCAAGGGCTGCTCGAGTTAGGTGGAAAGTTCTTCTATGAACAGGTGTGAAAAAACTTGTTACATCATTACTGAAGTAGTGAAGCAGAGGGTGGGGGGGTAAAGAATTTTTTTGTCCAAGCACCCAATGAGGCCAAGTTGGACCCTGGTGAAACGAGCGACTTTTACCAACGTCTGATTGACAAACCTACCCCATAATTCTTTTCTAGAAGACATATCACTGATTGTATTCAGATTCTAGTAGGGACGGACACTTCCTGAATAATTCATCCCTGGGGCCATTATCACCGGTGGATAGAAAGGGTTCAATGGTTTCAGGACAAAGCTTTGCTGGGAGGTATATGGGCAGAAACAGGTGGGAATCGAATACAATAGGCCCTCGAACAAATCTGTCATCCGTTGTCGTTTCAAGAGGTTCTTCCTGAAACGTTCTGAAGGTGAATAAAAGGGTCATTTCAATAGAAGGGTTCTATAAATTGTTGCTTCAAGCCATCTCTTTTGAAACAACAGCTTCCTCCTCTAAGCTTGCTTTTTTAGAATTTAGAGTATATATATTTGAGAAAGCATTCCGCTATTCCAATTCTTTTTTTTTTTCTCATTGCCTCAGATATATATATGCAAGTCAGAATTAATCAATAGGTTCATTTCCAGGAAGTCCTGCAATATGGCCGTTAGGAATGGAGTCTTCAGAGCCAGTGTTTTTTCCCATATTGTTTGCATATTTTACATAATATGACATAAATCTGTTGTTGGAAGTCAGATTATTTAACTTGATGCTAGAATAACGACTGACATATTTAATGAAAGAATTAAAGACATTCATCTCATCAGCCAACCAAAACATCAACTATGTTTAGTTATATTTTCCATTTTATGATAATTAGCAACCCTTTCGGAAGGCGTGCCTATTGCATAACATGGTATAGGGTGGATATAATTAAAATTCCATTTTGAAATAGTCGAAAAAGGAAAATTACTTAACCGAATGTAATCAAACTTGATAATAGTTTAAAGAAGGACATACCCCCATCGCCCCCCCCCCTACAGAAAAGCTTCAACAATTCACCTCTAGGAAGGAAATGGCACTGTTTGCAATATTGTTAAGCAAATTAGCACATGAGAGCAATGGTTTAAAATGCATTTAATTGTTTCTGAAGCGTGTTACAAAGCATGTTCAATGTGGTGTCCATTATTTTCTGAAAGCAGGGTAAAGCGCATTTGTGTGTTTTCAAAGTAGCTTTTAGCATA
>JAPMOQ010026581.1:0-43193 GCA_026543055.1 Argiope trifasciata | reverse complement strand
TTCGACATGAGGACTATAAAAATTGCATATTTAATGTTCAGAGAACTAGGCATGCTTTTATAAAACTATCTCGAGTTCTCTCCATGTATTGAATACAATGCAATGCAATAAAATTTCACTGTGCCCCTTTGACGACAAACGTTATGTTCTTGAAGATGGTATTTCGACTTTAGCCATAGGTCACTGTGATATAAAATAATTATCGTTTGTATATATCATTATTCTTATATTATTTACTTCGTGTCATAATTTAGTGTGTTATTTCATTTTCTTTTATTAATCTAATGACTTAAATTTTTATTGAATTATTATAGTTTTCATCTTTCATTTTTTAAAATAAAGGATGATTTGATTATTTGCAGAAGTTTGTTGCATAATGCTAAAGTGAATTGTTCTTTGAGAATTGTAATTATATTTATTTAATCATAAACTTAGTTTTAAATAATTTTGTAGAAAAAAAAAATTGTATAAATTATGTAGTGTTTCATATTATCATATCATTTGTAATGGAATTTCCATCGATTGCACACCCTTTTTCAATGATCGTGAGTGGGCCTTCCAACTCAGGAAAAACATTTTTTGTGAAACGACTGCACGATTCTAAATTAATCCACCCCTTTCCTCCTAAAATTTTATGGTGTTATGGTGCATACCAAAGACTTTTTGATGAGATGTCAGGCGTTGAATTTCATGAAGGTTTACCTTCTGATATTGATACTATGAGTGATTGCATTGTTGTTGTAGACGACTTAATGGGGCAAAGTTCAAATTTAAAACTTTCAGATTTATTTACGAAAGGAAGTCATCATAAAAATCTTTCAATTATATTTATCGTACAAAATTTATTTCATAAGGGTAAAGAGATGAGAAATATTTCCTTAAATTCTACGTATCTAGTATGCTTTAAAAATGTGAGAGATAAACAACAAATATCATGTTTAGCTCGGCAAATGTACCCATCTCAGTCTACATTTCTTTTAGAAAGCTTTAAAGATGCAACGAAGAAACCTTTTGGTTATTTGTTTTTAGATCTTAAACCTGACAGAGAGGAACATTTACGTGTTCGTGCAGGAATATTCCCCGAAGATAAAAACATTGTCTATATCCCCAAATAAACTTCAGCTTCTATTATAGACATATAAAAAAAGGAAGAAGCATTGCGAGCATTTCAGTAGAACGAAACATGTCAGTTCGTCACCATCTCGAGCATTTGGAGCTTTTAGCAAAAAGCAAGGCAAAGAAACAATTTTTACAAAAATGTCCTTATTCTTTAATCAAAGCTGTGTGCGAGTGTGCTATTAATGCCTTAAAAGGAAATGTTCCTCTGACGAAACGTCAGAAAGATAGACTTGCTCCATTTAAAAAGGTCGTGAGAAAATTAAGTGATAAATCTGTTCCGTTGTATAAAAAGAGAAAGCTGTTGATTCAAAAGGGAGAGGGATTTTTAAGTTTTTTGATTCCTACTGCATTGTCGGTTATATCTTCCCTCATTCATGGAGCACACTAAAAAATTTCTCTTAGTTCCAGAAGAAAGGCTTCAAAATTTTGCAGTAGAGCATTTATCTGAATTAGATCGCCAAATGAAATCAATTTTACAGAATAATAAGATAAATGATTCAGAAAAAATTATTTTATATCAACAAATTCTTCAAAAATTCATTAACTTTCGTCTTCCGCAAGAGGAGAGTAGACATAATGATAAAAAAGATCCAGAATTTTCTGAGAAACAAACGGAAACAGAAAATGAGGAGAAAGATACTCCAAATGGAGATTCTAAATCCACATTAGTGAAGGAAGAAACAGAAACGATTGAAGGAGAAATAGAAATATCGGCGCCGAAAAAATTTAAGCACTTGATTCCAAAACTTATCAATTTCTTTCGAGAGAATGAAAAAGAAATATTTTGGTCACCTCAAAAAGAACTTGTTATCAATGGTAAAATTATACGAAATACAAATGTTGTTGATTTAATTATGCATTTAATAAGAGATAGAAAAGAAAAACCTTACGGTCATGAATTGTTTTATGATGTTTTGAAAAGGAATAAATTTCCATATACTTTTGTTAAAAATAAGTATTTAAAAAGAAATGGATTGTATGCAAAACCTATTAGATGGATAGAATATTGTATGTGTATTTATTTGTCAATAAAATATATTATTTATCATATATTTGTGTCTTTCTTCTTTTTTTTTTCTCCCACCCTTCTATTTTGCATTAATATCATAAATTTAAACTATAGTTTTAATTCATAAATAAAATATATGATCAGATGTATACGTAAAATTCAAACAAGTAAATGAATAATAAAATAAAATAGAAATAAATGAATTAAATAAAAAGTTTATAAAAGACAGAAAACATTTTAAAAACCAAATATTCTTTATTCATCTTTTAAAAATCAAATTTACATTATATCTTTTTTTAAAATATTGAAACAGGCGAAAATCATTTTGCTTGCTATGAACTAGTTCATGTAAAATATAATCCATAGAGAAACCTTTACTTATTTTCAAAAGAAAATATACGCAGTAGTGACCACATACATTCGATGTTAAACTTTGAAGCGGTGTCTTGTTCCATCTCACTGTAAAAAATTGTTCACTATATCTTGAAATGTATCTGCCGTAAGCTGTGGGTGGTAATCCAAATGAGTCAAAGAATTCTAAAGTATTTTTGTCAGGAATATGCATACCCAACCAGTGAGATCCTTCTTGATCATGAGTATCAGTATTCACTACCAATATAGCCTTTTTTCTAACTGGAGGTAATTGATCTGATGAAAACACTCCAATAAAATATCTTGATGCATCTCTATCCTGAGATAGAATTCGGTGGATTTGTGAACCAAACATCAGTTTCCAAAATCGTAAAGAACGTTTCTTGTTTTATTGATCTCAATCATAGATTCAAACTCAGCAAAAACAATCAGTGAAACTGTTTGTTCGAGAGCTTTACTAAATTTCAGTTCAATTCTAAGATTACTGTGTCTTATCAAGTTAAAGTGTTCTCCGTCGCACAAGTCGGGAGATAAGTCAAATAGCAGTAGGGTGTATCCTTGTGAAAATTCAGTTCTAGATATATATAACCCTTCAGAATTAAGAAATAAATTTTGATATGCTCTTATAAAATTTCCTTTCTCGAAGTCGAGTTCAAGAGGTTGGTGCGGCATCGGCTGTCCATCCACATAGACTCCAACAAAATTCATGTCATAATGTTTAAATTCAAACGGTGATTTTTTAAGGTTTCCATTGAATGCGTCGTTGTCAACGCAAGCTAAAACCAGTCTTTTTGGCATTTGTCCTGAGAAAACATTATCTTGAACAAAGGAATAACTTGATTGAGGTATCGAATAAACTTTGCAAGTAACTCTATTAATGGGGTATTTGGCTGTAGCTTTTTCTAAAGCCTTTGCATGTCCGATAAGAACTCCTGGATTCAAACGGACTTTTCGGACGAAGAGTGAAACATGATCGAATATAATTTTATATCCCTCATTTCCTAAAAGACAAAATTCTGGTTTACTTCGAATTAATTTGATTTTTAAATCAACTAGGTTAAGTAAGAGTCTATCTTGATTGAATATATCAACATGAAGCCGTCCAATCATATCAACAGTTGCGCTGTTTTTAAATAGAGACGCTCTTTCGTTGAATCCTTCATTAGGAGTTGCACTAGCTTGGTCGAAAATGTTGAAACGACCAGCAGTATCCTTGTAATATAATTCAGAGGTAAGTTGAGAAGTTTTGCTATCCAAGCCATGGTTTAAAAGAGTTTCTCTCATAGCACGATATGCATAAGTATTGTTGCTCGAGGAAATGTTCCTCCCATTCAAACTCACATTGACTTGAGAAAATAAGGAATGAAGAAATAGATTAACAGGTCCAACTTTGTCTTCTAAAGTTAGTATTTTTCCGTCGCTTTTCAAAATTTTGACTTTTACTTACAATAAAGTCTGAGATAAATCGAGATATTCTTCACCACTTCCAGAGATTAGAAATTCAATAGGTCCACCATCCGACGTATTAGCTATTGGATGAAATTGAACCCAATGTCCTTTTTCAATAACTGTTTGAGTTGGTGGAAGCGTAAATAAATTGAGTTCTGATTTTGCACATTCGGGAGAATCCTTCAAGAGAAAAGCCATTCTAATTATGAATCAAAAATATCGTGTCCTCTCACTTTCTTTACTTTTGAGGAAATGAGTCGTTTCGAGAATTTTTTCTTTCTTTTATACTTTTTTCCTTTCCCGAGCATGTCATCAGCTCTCTGAATAGCCTGTTTTGCTAATTTTTTCCCTGTTTCTTTGGCTCTACGTTCAGCCGATTCCTGAAATTTCTGTCCTTCCAATAAATCTGTCGCTATCTGAGTTCCAGTTCTTAAAACTTCCTTTCCTATCGACTTAGCTCCTTTCGATATGAAAGGTAGGGCAGTACGGAACAATCTTCTGAACCATCCACCGATGCCATAGCCTTTTTGAAACGATTGGCCATGATAATAGGATAGACCGTTCCCCGCCTGATTGGTGTAATAGTCTTCGTATTGTTTTATGCAACACTGATATGGAACAAACATCTTACGTTCAACAGTTTTTACATATAAATGATCATCTTCTTCACTTTACTTTTCTTTTTATACTAGCTGTCGCATTCGAAAGTGTAACACCACAATTACTCTTCCCCTTTCAAAGGGTACTAATTCACCAGAGTGAAGTCGAAGACTCATTTCAATTGTTTGAAAATGTTGTCGCAGGACGGGAATATAATGGGGTCTGGCAAAATGCGCATTAACAACTTCGCCGTCTTTACCCTCCACTTTGACTATTTTTAAAAGTGGAGCTTGAACATCACCGACAATCTGAGACTCCACCAAATCGCAATATACATATATGACGGGAAACGCTGCACCGGGGTCTGCAATAAATGGGCTCTCGACATTTCCACTCAATTCGCCTGGTTCGAAACCAAGAAGTTCTGATATACCTTTATGAAGAATAACTTTAGCTCCTCCTTTTGTCTTAATTCTCACTCTTTTGATTACTGGATGATAGATCATTTCAATTTTATTTTTGAAGTCCTCTAAATACATTCCATTGAGAATATCAGGTACAGTCTCATAACATCCAGACGGAATTCGTCTGGCGATGGATTTTCCATCACCCAAGTCAAAACCGAATAAATTGTTATTTGGTCTTATGTTATACCATGTATGTGGATAAATTAAATCAGCTAAACCTACTTCCCATCCCCCATCTATAGTTACTGACGTAGGAAGCTGTGTAATAAAATGAGAAATTTTATTTTCAGGAAAAAAGAGTTTAGAGCAATCACTAACAAGTGTTAAGTAGAACGACATCTTCCTAACTAATTAAGTAAATCTAAACTTTCTGTTCTTATAGTAATTTCACATCATAAACCCAGGTATTAAACTTTTCTGGATAGCCTCGAAACTTAACAAAATATTCTAATTGCCCTTTCCGTGTTCTCGTTTTCAAAATTTTTTCAACCTGATAAAACCCAGAATCGATCACTTTTTGAAGCTCCTGCTCATAAAATGTGCCTTCAATTTCTTCTCCTTTTAAATCTTTTAATTTATAAACTACCGGATTTCTCAAGAGAACTCGGTCAATAATAAAAATTTCTATTGTCCAATTCTGCTCATATCCTTTTTCAAATAGAAGTTTTTCTTTGCTAATTCGAACTGTATCGCCCACTTTGAATTTGGGTTTAATTAATTTTATCTTTTGATCTGAATAAAGATTTTTCCAAGCTTGACCTTGATTTTCAAAACCAACCGAAGCAGGAGTCATTCGTATTGAGCGATGCCAAGTATTATTGTAACTAAATATTAGTTTATAAATGACATCAATATATCGCTTCGTATTCTTCTCTGTAAAATATTTCCACATTTTTGTTTTAAGGGTTCTATTAAACCTTTCAACTACAGACGCCTTTGTGTTATTATTCGTAACAAAAAATTTTATCTTCATCCTTTTTAGATAATTTTGGAAAATTTTGTTAAGAAATTCTTTACCTTTATCTGTTTGGAGTTTAAGTGGGGTTCGTTCCGAAAAAATCTTTTTAAATGCTGAAAGAATCGTTTTCGCAGCTTTATTTTTCAAAGGTATAGCCCAAGCATATTTGGAAAGAACGCAAATACATGTTAACAAATAATCATAACCATCATTAAATTCTGATAAAGAACGCATATCAACTAAATCTGCTTGAAATTGCTGATTCATTTTATTAACTAGAACTTTATTTTTCTTAAACTTCTTTCTAACAGTCTTATGTAAAGTATATGATTCCTTTTTAGAAAGCCAATTTTTTATCTCTTGCCTACGATAAGCACCATTAGTTGCTTTAAATAAAGCCTCTACTCCGCCAAAACTGCCAGGATGTTCAGGATTTTCATAAGCTGTTTCTAGACTCATTTTAACATTAGGTTAGAGACTATGAAATTATGACATACTAACTCGATAAAGTCAATTGATGAAATAAAAGAAAAATATAAATTGATAGTATATATTTATCAAAAATGCAATACTTCAAAGGATTGAAACATTTTAAAAACATAAATAATTTTAAGTAAAATATTAAAAAATGATAGCAAATAAATCAATGAAAACAATATTTATAAAAAAAAATAACTTTTTATTAACGATAAGGCATGGGATCAGATGAGATATACATCTCACTAGCATTTTCCACAAGTAAATTCATATTTAAATTATTCAAAAAAGATTCATTGACATAATTTAACATTTGCAGATTCTTTTCAGTGAAATCTTTTGCAATAAGTTCAATGTTCATAGTTGAAAGCGCTAAGTCTCCGTAAGTACTGTATTTTCTGTCATGATTCATTGTCATACAGTCATGTGCTAATTGATTTGGCTGGTTCTCTAAGCAACCATCGCAAATCATTACTTCTTGCAGGCAATTCTTCAAATGTTCTGATAGAATTTCAGTTAGTGATGTGGATAGCACCATGCAAGCGTCACTCGGATCCATTTTTAAATTTGAGTGTGGAGATCGCGAAGACACTTCCGAAAGGATTTTCTTTTTTAGAAGGTTTCCAAACAATAATGATTTGCAGCTCTCACTGATTCTTTTTCGGATGCATTGAAGTCGGTCCCATTCGACATCATTAAGTAGGCACACAGATGGAAGGAATTGCCGTGAAAAGTCCTCTTTCGTTATATAACGCTGAAACGAGACATGGGGAGCATTTTCAATCCACTGGCTGGCAAGGAACAGTGAGTCACAGATGACGTTGACTTGTATTTTCTCAGATGGCAGTGGAAGTCTATCGATATCTTTAGACAGGGACTCCCATACAAAAGGAGAGAAGCTGACTCCGTTTTTGGTTGGGAAGATCCGACCTTGGTCATCAGTCCTAAATTTTCGGATGTGGACGTTCAAAGTACTTCCAAAATCACTCACCACAGCATACTTGTCTCCACCAAGGTGATAGTGGTGTGGAGGGATGGAGTCGAGAGTGAAACTGCTCGTGGAAGGCGCAGACATTTTCTTAGCAGGAGGAGGAGTCGAAACAGACGCATTAGAGGCTCGTTTCATTTTGAAGAGAGTAATTGCAGAGCTTTTCAAAAACATACACCCAGAACGGTATCAGAGCAGAATGAATTTACGAAAGAAAGTAGGAAATTTATACAAAACTCTAAAAGATTGATAAAAACGTTTTAATATATCATTGGCCTAACTTAATCATTTTCGACTTTCATTGGTTGAAAGAAATCATGAATTATTTCATTGTCGGAAAATGACGATCATGATGGAAAGCAAAGTCAAATATTCTACAAGTTTGTGTGACGAAATTAATGATAATTTTTTTTGATAAATTCAATCGATTAGTATTATCTAAATTAAGCAATGAGACAAACAGAAATGTGCGATAAAACATTTATGACAAATTCTATTGAATTAATGATAAAATTTTTTGATCAATTCAGTGGATTAAAATTATCTAAATTAAGCAATGAGACAGCAAGAAATGTACGATAAAACGTTTATGATAGGTTCTATGGAATTTTTGATTAAAATTATCTTTATTAAGCAATGGATTTAGTCAACTAGATACTGAATTAATCATTGGCGCGAACAAAAATGTACGATAAAAATTTTCTGATAAATATTGTGGAATTTATGATTAAAATTATCTCACAGTGAGCAGAGCTGACTAATCTATAATTAGACATGGCAAAATAAACTTTAAAAAAAAAAGATAGAAAGAAAAGAAAAAGAAACTTAAATGATCATTTTTAAATGAAGTATAGTATAATTTTTATCAATATATTTGAAGCAAAATGTTAACATTGTAGGTCTTCATGGCTGAGTAGTTATACTCATAGGTTTCTAACATCCAGTTATGAAGACTTTTAGTTCGAATCCAACAGAATCTATCTGGTAAACAAAGTTATGTATTGATAAAATCGAAAATAATTTGTAAATAAATTATTAACTATGGGATCATAATTTGATGTAGATTTAAGTTTTAATGTATAAATCCTTGCGAGTCAGAAAAATAAATAAATAAACCTTGAGGGGAAAAGAAAAAGTATACAATAAAAAGTCAGTTCCAATCACTACTAATTAATTAGTGATAAAATAAAATGATATTGAGAGGGGGGATTTAAATTTAATTTGTCTTTGATATAAATTCTCAAAGTTCCAAAAATCCAAAAAATCATCAAAGTCCGAAAAGAAAGATAAGCCTTATCTGTCTTCGAAGGGGGGAGGGGGTGAGTTGCAAGGAAGGGGTTTCGCTATCATCCATTTCAGCCGGGGTCAACTGAGGTCATTCTGTGCCAGAACTCTCATTTTCTCCCTACTAATTTTATTAAGGGAATAAAAAGGAAAAGAATCAATTATGACCGTTCAACATTAATTGTTTTTGACTTGTATCAGAATTTAGGTAGCAATTTTTTTCAAATATATCAGTAGATCATTAAACGTACAATCACACACGCTCAAAAAATTTTTAGAATTAAACATAAAATGCCCTTATTTTATACTAAAATTGGTGCTTTGTTTGACAACAGTAGATTACTAAATACGTAAACACACAAAAAAGTTAGAAGTTATATTCATGCTTTATCTCAAAATTGATGAAATTAATTAAAGATATTTTCAGACGTCTTCACATTATGTTTCTGAAACCAGTGAGGCAGTTGAACTCTAAACTTTATAGACTCAATTGGTTAAGTATTCCTGTAAGATATTATTTATTTTTCTAATAGTGTATATAAGATCAAAATTTTAAAAAAGAATGATTTTTTTTTTACTTTATGGAAAAGGCATGAATTAGAAAGAGAAAAATAATATATAAATTAAACAGTGCTATTTTATTTAATTACAGGCATCAAAATTGAATTATAGATCATAGAATTATAAAAGAATATAACAACCATTAAAACAATTTGTTATATTTACATTAAAATTTCTGTGCCATTGTTCCCTCATATAATTTGCTAAAAAAATATACATACAGAAATTGTTTAAAACATGCATTCATACTTGCTCAGCTAACAAACTCATGTAATTAGACTTAAATATCTGCATACATTAAATTAGAAAAATATTGCGTATAAAATACAAAGAGAACTTCAATTAAGGTTAAATAAATTGGGAAAACATTTTCACATCAATCAATAAGTTATTTGGGGGAAAGAGCTAGTATATTAGATTAAGACAAAGATAAAAACAAGGATGATGATCCTCATGCATACAAACCTGAACTCAATAACACAACTCCATACCGGGTTGCTCATGCCGAATCTGAAGAATTTCATGTACTATATTTGATGGTTGAATTTTGATTAAACTGCAAAAACCAGGGATACAAACAAATATTTAAATGTAAAACTTAAATAATGATTTATTTTATACACTTATAATAAACAATTATAATAAACATACCTTTTTCTGTCATTTGCTGCCTCTTTCTGGATTTCTTCTAACACCGTACTGGGTAGAGTTATCCTAAAAGTCAAAGCACAATGAGAGCCAAGTCATTTGGACAATCACTGCGCCAGGCCATTGGGATGTTGGTTCCCAGCTTTATTTGAATACATTATACATTTATACAATGAAATATTACATACAAAACGATAATAATAAACTGAAATGTAAATGAAAAAAAAATGCAAATGAAAAAAAGAAAATCATTTTTAACAGCGAAAAACAGATTTCTTGCACACACATAAAACTCACCACACTAATAAAAAAAAACTTGTCACTCGTTTGCAGATTTTTTCTAAGAAACAATTTAAATCCAAAAATAATTCTTCGAAGACTACAAGTAGGTCATCGCTCTTCTCGCCTGCACTTGCCCACAAATCTTAAAATATCCCAGTGCAATGCTAAATAACAATCTCTGAGGATTTCTGAATCCTCCGTTTTCTCTACAACAGCGATATTTTTGTAGAATAAACTCCAACGCAGTTGCCTTCAACTCGTCATCATGAAGATATCCAAGAACAAGAATGTTTAGCGCGTTGTCTGTTGACAAGAAATTCTTTAGAACATCAGAACACATCCGCTTCAATCCCCAAATTTGGTATTTGTCTGCTCCGAAAAGGAGACATTCCGCAGAATTGAAAGTCAGTTCACCCGTTTCACCGGTGTACATGTAACGCAGTAGAAGCATGAAAGTCTCCGGGCTGATGTCTGTGATCTCCACTCGGCTGCTTCTCTTCTCCAACATGTCCGTCGTGAACATGGCTGAAAACACTTGGACCTTGCCGACAGAATGGCCTTGTGAACGGGAAAAGACTGATCTCCACACTGGAGCTTCACATCGGAGAGGGGAGCTGCTTCGCCATTCCATAAATGCTGATAATTCTTCGATTATAAAAACAAGGCATCGATGTCACGCTTTGCAAGTGAAGACAGAATCCTTAAAGTGCCACTAATGGTGAGCGGATCTATGTAAAACCCGTTGTCGTAAAATCCAAATTCAATAATGGCAGTTGGACAACCAATATCAACTATTTGGGCGAACTTTCGCTGAAGCAAGCACTTTTCACACTTGAATAGTTGAACTGTTTCTGAGATATACACCCCTTCAAATATCGATTCTCTGCGAAGCTGCAAAAATTCGGCTCTTGAATATGCCGGCCCATACTGTGTCCACAAGCAGTTTGCATTCCATTGTTTGTTGATCGTGTATTCCATCGCATTTCTTTCCATCACGCTATCACGGCTAAGCACATTGAAACTAAATGGTACGGCGATCATTTTTTAACTGCTTCTTGGGTCTCAAGAGATTGCTATTTAAAAGAGTGAGGAAATAAGCTGCTGCGTTCAGGAGTCAACAGGAATTCTGATGGTAAAATGCAGGTTTCTGAAAATGGGGGTCTCACAGGAGAGATGATGACAATAAAGATTCGCGAAGATGGACTGTGAGTGGTGGGGATTTCGCCCCTCCCAAGGGCTCATATAACGAATGGACTGTCCTCTATTGTGATGAAATGCGCTCTTTGAATGTCATATCTGAAGAAAGTTGCCAAGCGATTCTAACTGAAAAGACTGCGTTCTTACAAAATATGGACATTTGCGTACGAGTTGTTGAGATTTGCAGAAAACAAACTTGTCTCTCTTTCTCCTATAGCTTTTTAAAAAGTAAACCAGTATCAGACATTTCAAACGAACAACTCTTTCCTTCCTTTATATTGAATCTGATTTTATACATGTTGCTGTTCCGTTCTATTAAAACTTGGTAACTTTGTTTTCATAAATATTAACTTTTAACTCTCTATTTTGTCATAATATCTTTCTTTTATTGTGGTATTTGCAATATTTAGTTTTTCAAATATGGCAACATTGTTTTTAAGCTTTTGGAATTTTGTGTGTTCTGTTTATCATTTAATAAAGTTGACTTTCGACATTTGATGCATGTTTTCTTTTCTACTGCTCGGAATATCTCACGAGGCTTTTGCTTTAAGTGTTTCATATTTAATATAAGTATAAGGCGTGAGCACGCAACATTTGGCATCTATAACAAGACTTTTAATTATGGATAAAGCGAGAGTTGAGAAGGCTGACCGAACTGCCGTTAGATCTGCGTTTACAAAACAATGCAATCTGTTGGAATCTCCAATAGGTGAAAAAGGATATTGTGATTCAGAGGTAAATGCTAAATTTCTAATTATTCAGTCTAAAATTGAGAAATTAAAAGAATTAGATAAAAGTATTTTCTATATAATGCTGGAAGATAGTGATGAAGCAGATTTGGAAAAAGAAATTTCATTACGCGATGAATATGAGGAAAGATTTTTAAAGTTGAAACTGTCTATTGAAGAGAATAATCTCGGTAAAGCTGATAAAGTGCCAAATGCTGTTAATGAAACCCCAAGATACAAATTACCTAAAATTGTACTGAAGAAGTATAACGGGGAATTAATGGAATGGCTTGGGTTCTGGAGCCAATTTTCAAAAATACTCGAAGATGCTAGCTTGGCACCAGAAAACAAATTTCAGCATCTGATTCAATTGACTCAAGACGGTTCGAAGGCAAGGGAAGTAGTGCAAAGTTTCCCACCTACGGCACAAAATTATCCAAAAGTGATTCAGAGTTTGAAAGAACGTTTCGGTCAAGAGGATATGTTGGTGGAAGTTTATATAAGAGAACTTTTGAAATTGGTTATCGAGAACGTTGCAAAACCTTTGCCAATTCATGATGTATGCGATAAACTGGAATCCGCTATGCGAGAATCACTCGGTATAACAGCAGAAAAATGTGCTCCATTATTGTATCCACTTGTTGAGAGCAGTTTATCCGAAGATATTTTGCGCACTTACAGAAGAAATGTTGATGCGGATCCAACTCCTATTGGTCGCTTAGAAAAACTTATGAAATTCATCAAGACTGAAGTCGAAGCCGAACAGAGAATTTCAATGGCAATGGATGGCTTTGGACTTGCCAAAAAATATTTAAGGGTTTGAACCAATAGATTATCAAAAACTGAAGACGTGGCGACTGCTTCGGAACTCTTGGTTCACAATGAAACAAGGTTATTCTGCCTTTTTTGTTCAAAAGCACTTTCTAGTTCTGATTGTTTTATTGCTCAAAAAATGTCACTCGATGATAAACGGAAGACATTAAGAGCTAAACAGGCTTGTTTCTCATGTTTAAATCGCGAAAATAATGCAAAAAGGTGTCGAATTAAGCTTAAATGTATAATATGTAGCAAGCACCATGTGCCGCTTATGTGTCTGATGCTATCCGAGAAGAAAGTAGAAACTAAAAACCTTAGTTTTGATGAGATAAAACATGAGCAAAATCTTTCTGTGTTGTCTACTTTTGCCAAGGAACCCAAGGTGTTTTTACAAACTTTAAAGATAACAGCTGGGGGACTACGCCGAAAAAGATCTGTTCTAGTTCTAGTTCTAGTTGACACCGGATCCCAAAAGTCATATATTCTGAAGGAAACAGCCTCGGAATTGGGCTGCGAATCATTCAGATAGGAAGTTATAATCCATTCTCTTTTTGGTGGACTTAGGACTTCACAGAAAAATCATTCCTGTTTTAATGTTGAACTGGGAAGTCTTGAAGGCAGTTATATTGAAAATTTCGAAATTTTGGATCAACCCATAATTTGCGGAAATGTCTATTCTATAAAAAGAGGTCCCTGGATGGAAGAGGTTAGATGTCTTAATGTTCATTTAACTGATACTGATGATCCACCAGGGCCTACTGAGGTTTCGTTTGGAGCTGATTTTGCATCCAAATTGTTCACTGGAAGGCAAATAAATTTTTCTTGTGGACTTGTTGCGATCGAAACTCGCTTAGGTTGGACATTAATGGGTAAAGTTACTTCTAGTGATGAAACCGAGAACCTGGCCATGACTGACTTCATTATTTATACAGGAGGCTTCTATCACAGATCTATGGAACCTTGATGTTATTGGAATTAAAGATTCTTCTATGGTAAAATCTAAGAAAGAAGAAGATTTGGAAACGAAAATAAACTTCTTAAATTCTATCGCAGTAACTACAGATGGTCGCTATGAGGTCGCACTACCATGAAAAGAAGAGCATCTGCCTTTGCCCTCTTATAAAGAATTAGCTTTGAAGATATTAGAAAAAATGACAAAGAGGCTTCATTCCGAAAAGCTTTTCAATGCATATGAACTGTACGTTGTCAGAATGGCCGAAATTAGGTTTTATTGAAGAAGTACCGTCTACAGATAAAGAATCAGGAGTGCATTATCTCCCACACAGACCAATTATAAAACATTATGGAACCACAAGAATAAGACCAGTCTTTGATGCATCAGCAAGGGAAAAGTGCACCCTATCATTAAACCAATGTTTAAATTGTGGACCAAACTTAATTGAAGTTATCCAATCTCTAATTCTGAGGTTTCGAGAGAAAAAATATGAAGTGTCAGCGGACATTGAAAAAGCATTTTTGCAGATTGGCGTGAGAGAAGAGATTATCTGCGATTCTTATAGTGGACCGAAGATCAAAAATATAAAATTTTTCGTCATAAGCGAGTGGTTTTCGATGTGAAAAGCAGTCCTCGGTGCTGTCATAGATTTTCATTTACCCAGATGTTGTGAAGATTCCAGATATGATTCAGAATTGTTAAAGAAATTGAAGGATAGTTTCTATGTGGACAATGTTGTTAGAAGTGTCGAAACAAAAAAGGAGATATTACGATTTAAAGAAGAAGCCAAAGATATTATGGAAACAGGAAAGTTTAAGTTGAGAGCCTGGCAAAGTACGGGAGAAAAGGGTACTTCCTTAATATGGGTGTATCTTGGAAGCTAGATCAAGACCAAATTGCATTTGAATTTAGATTGGATAGATAAGTTTGAACTAAATGATATTACTAAAAGGAAGATCTCGTCAATATCCCATAAAATTTTCGACCCGATAGGATATGTTTGCCCTGCTTTACTTTTTCCCAAGTTACTACTGCAGAGACTTTGGAAGACAAATATTTCTTGGGATTCAGAGATTGAAACTGAAAGTCAGAATTTTCAAACTAGTTCAACGATCTGCATTTATTGGAAAATGTAAGCATACCGCGTTGGTTTTGTGTTTCTTCTACTGAACAGAAGAGAATTAGTATCCATACTTTTTGCGATGCGAGCCAAAATGCATATGCAGCAGTCGTTTTTATCAGAATGGAAGTGGCTCAGATAGTGGAGGTTCATCTTTTAACCACCAAGTCTAGAGTTGCTCCTGCTAAAGTACTCATTGTACCTCGTTTGGAGTTGATAGCAGCTCTTATTGGAGCAAGATTGTGTGCTACTGTGGTAGAGGGACTACACTATTCGGAAAGGGAAGACATGGAATTTTATTTTTGGACCGATTCCACCACAGAATTGGCGTGGATCCAGAAGGATGAGATCTGGTCGGTATTCGTAAATAACCGTATAAAAGAGATGAAGACCCTCACTAAGTCAAAAAATTGGAGACATGTACCTGGCGATATTAATCCTGCAGACCTTCCATTCAGAGGTTGTTCTGTTGGTCATCTTGTAGCCTCTCAATGGTGGGATGGTCCGGAGTGGCTAAGAAGATCTCCTGAAAATTGGCCGTTGAGCGAATTGACTCTTGATCTGGAATCGGCATTGCAGGAGAGGAGAACTCCTTCTTGGAAAAATTCTTTTTGTGTCTGGTGTGATACCTCTGAAAAGCAAGGTAATGAACTTCGCATATATCATGATTTAGGGAGGTATTACAGGTTTTTCTCGGATTACGACAAAATTGTCAGAATGGTTTGGTGGATACGAAGATTCATTTTTAATTGCAAACAGAGTCAACTATTCTAAACATTGGAGTGCTATCTTGTCAAGAATTCAAATAAGCAGAAGAAAGAGTTATAAAGTTGATTCAAGGCGAAACATTTACTCATGATGCAGATAAAAAACTAAAATCCTTGAATACTTCAGAGATAACCAGTGAGTTATAGGTGTGAGAACAAAACTAACTCATAGGGAAGATAACGAGAATTTCAAGATTCCTGCACTTTTGCCGTCATCCTGTTGTTGAAAGACTGATTATGACTGTTCACTAGAAAAATCTTCATGCGGGTACTCAAATATTGAAAAACATACTGAGAGAGCAATATTGGATATTCAATTCCAGAAAAACCATTGGATGAGAGCTTTCGAAGTGCGTCATTTGCAAACGACAGAAAGAGAAGCATTTGGATGCTGTAGCTGCGCCTCTTCCACCAGAGAGGGTAAATGATTCTGCTGTCTTTCAGTGTGTAGGAATGGATCTGGCGGGGCCATTATTTTTGAAAGGAGGAAAAAAGGCATGGATATGTATATTTACATGTGCTGTCTATATGGAAATTCATCTTGAACCTTTGACATCCATGTCTACAGAATCATTTTTCCAAGCATTCAGCAGATTCATTGCGAGAAGAGGTAGACCCTCTATGGTATTCTGTGATAACGGAGGAAACTTCGCGGGTGCCTCAATTGCACTAAAAGCCGTAGACTGCGAGGAAATTGTTAAACGCAGCATTCCCAGAAAAATTGAATGGCGTTTCATCCCTGTTGCTGCACCCTGGTGGGTGAGATTGATAGGTATTTTAAAGCAAATACTTAGGAGAGTCTTAGGACGAGCACATCTACCTTTCGAAGAATTGACCACCGTCTTATGTGATACCTAAGCAATCGTCAATTCAGGTCCCCTCACCTACATCTCTGAAAATGATGAGTTAATTCCACTCTTGCCATCGCTGTTTCTACAGGATATCAGAGATGCGATGCCAATATGCAAATTTTTCACATGAAAATACATGACAATAATTTTTATAAAATTACTTTTGTCTGGTAAAATAATTGTATGTCTCTGGTCAAAATTTACGTTGCTATTCTGAATACGACCTCCTACTCTCAAAACTCCATCCTCATCAAGGAAAGGGTTTAGAATTTTAATATTACCTGTGGGTTGTTTTTCAAGAAGAATTAATTTTATATCATCTTGAAATGCAATTTCCTGAACAGATTTAAGTAAGAATGATTTACCCCTTTGTAATTCTACTGTAGAAAGAGGTCCATGCAACCCATTCTTAGGATTTCTTAAGTTGTTACAAAACCAAAAAAGAAAGCTTACAATACGGATTGACTTAGAATATTTGTTAGTAATACAAGAAAGTAAATCCAAAAATCTAGAAACCACACTTAAAGTTCTTATTTGTTTATTTTTTCAGTTCATGAAAGTATTCCTCACCAGTAGGAATGTTATTTCCATCACTAAGTTCAACTGTCACTTGTTGAAGAAACTGTGGACCATTTCACCATAAGTGATTGTTCATAAGTTGACGAGCAGTCATACCAGGTGAAATAATATCAGCAGGATTTTACAGGATGCCAGGAAAACCTTTTCGTCAACTCTTGGAATCGGGATATTCTATTTGACAGAAAAACTTTCAGCAGATGGGATGAAGTATTAATCCAGGCAAAGCACAATAGTAGAATCTGAGTAGAGGCAAATTTTATCCACTTTTAGGTCAAGAGATGACACCGTTTTGGAAGCGAGCTTTGTAAGAAGCTCAGCAGCACGTAGCTCAAGGCGGGGTATTGTCATCACTTTAATTGGAGCAACTTTAGATTTGCTGCACAGTAGTGAAACTTTCACATGATTCAGTTCAGTGACACAACAAATGTAGATGACTGCACCATAAGCATCTTTCGATGAGCCAGCAAAAACACGTCGTTCAACTTCCTTGATGGAGTCGGTTAGAATGAAACGAGGAATTTGCAGCTTTGTAATATACCCCAAGCAATTTCTGAATACGTCCCATTCCAGCCTTTCCTGATGTGGTAAAGGTGGGTTCAGACGAGGCTTATTATTGTCCGCAATAGGAGATCACGCCTACTTCTGGAAAATCACGTGACCACAACGGGACAATAGCAAATGATTGTCCCGTCGGGACAAACGTTGTCCGCGTTGTCTCAAGTGTTCACACGGGGACAATGCCGGGACAACAGCAGAGAGACAATGTTTGCGGACAATAAAAAGCCTCGTGTGAACCCACCTTAACTCTTGATCCCATTCAGTTTCGTGCAGCCACAATCGTTGGAGGAAGACCTTTGCCTTTACTATCACTGGTCCTAGAAGAGCAAGAGGGTCGAATAATTTAGCTATATCGGCCAAAACAGCTCACTTTGTAGGAATGCCAGTAGATGGAGTGACATTGAAACTACAGCAGTCTGCCTTTGGATTCCATCTCAGGCCAAGCGTGTGCTTTTATCAGAATCACCAAACTGATAACATTGATATTCAGTTGGAACTGATTCTAAAAGCATTTCATTGATTGCGCACCATTTGTGCAAATCCATGCCACCAGCTTTTAGAAGAGAAATCAATTCTTGCTGTAATTTTATTGCAGCTGAAACGTCATCAACACCAGAGAGAATATCATCAACATAAAAATCCTTTTAGGCTGCAACAGATGCTAAAGGGAATTTGGATTGCTCATCTATTGCTAAATGGTTTAGTACTCTAGTAGCTAAGTAGGATGCAGACTTGGTGCCGTATGTAACTGTAAGGAGTTTATAAAATGAAGGTTTATCAGAACTTCTAGCTTTCCTAAGAATGCAATGAAAATTACATTACTCAGAATTAACCCAAATCTGTCTGTACATTTTCTTGACATCCACAGTAAAAGCAACCTTCTGCTTTCGGACTCTCAATAGAATTGAAAATAAATCATCTTGAACAACACCGCCTTTTAGTAAGCAGTTGTTCAAGGATACACCTGAAATAGGTGCAGCAGAAGCATCGAAAACTACACGTAGCTTTGTCGTGCTGCTGTCAGCTTTGTAAACGCCGTGATGAGGCATGACATCGTCGCTGTGATCTAATTTTTCCATGTGACCCGTTCTTTCATAAAACTACAATAAAGATTCAAAAACTTCGGATCCTTATTCAATCGCTTCCACAGACTAACCTTAAGGCCTTTGTTCTAACCTTTGTTTTGCAGTTTGCATACAGTTACCTAATTGTATATTCTTTTTCAGTGGAAGGTTAACGATATATTTTCCTGCTCGTCCCTACGATAATTTTGCACGAAAGTTAGTTAGTTTGTTTGTTTAGTTTGTTCATGATACTCTTGTAGACTGGGTCCCTGGTATTTTGAAAGAGTTTTCTGGCATAATTTCTTTCCTTCCTTAGCGTTCTAATTTTTGGATCTATGTAGTCTTGCGTGATTTTTAGAGGCTTGGATGCATCATTTTTAGCTTCAATTATTATTTTTTCGAAATAATCCACTAAGTCGTCAAGATGTTCAGGGGTATTAATATTTTCGTTGTAATTAAGGTTTTTATTTGAGAGAATGTATTTAAAGTTGTTCCAATTTGTAGCAATTTTTCTATTGTTATCTGGGAGGGAGTATTTAAGATAGAAATTTAATAAGATAGGATTATGATCAGAGCTTAAATCAGGTATTGAAGTTATGTCGTAAGGGAAGAGAAAGTCTTTAATGATTGCAAGGTCTATTGTACTGGCCGAAAATACACCATATCTAGTAGGGGAGCTAGGTGCTAAAATTTCTAATCCGGCGTGGGTGGCGAAGGAGTGCAATGAATTGCCTCGTGTGTTGTTATTTCTACAGCCCCAACTGATATGATGGGCGTTAAAATCGCCACAAATAATTTGGTTCGAGCTAATTTGGATTAAGTTTTCTAAGTCAAAAGTAAATAAAGAATTATCTGAACTAGGGGGGATATAAATAGAGGTAAGTGTAATTGGTTCGTTTATTATATTTACAGCAACTACTGTGGCTTCAACATAATATAGTTTAGGTGGGATTATTTCGTGGTGAGGGATGCCGTTCTTAATGAGTATGGCAGTGCCACCTCCATTTGAGTCGATTCTATAGCTGTAGTAAGAATGATAATTAGCCAGAAAAATCTTTCCTTGTGGTCTAAGGTGTGTTTCCTGAATAAGAATAGCATCGGGGTTATACTTATTTACAAATAGTTTAAGATCGTTGATTTTATTGGAAATGCCATCTGCATTCCATTATACGATGCGCAAGCTGTTGCACTTGAACGTTAATCAGTGTCAAGATACAGAACAGTGAAAATCTCAGTAATGATTAAAGCTTTACTCAGTTTAGATGTGGCTGTTTTTAATTTTCTAATTAGATCTAGAAGTTTTGGGCAGTCATTAATAAAATTATTAATTTCATTTAGTCCTTCATGAAGTTCCTTAAAGTCATTTGAGCTAAGTCTGTAGTTGTTTATGTCCCTTAGCACTGAAGGAGCTATCTGTTCAGTTTGATTGACAGGTTGATTGACATGTGTTTGGCCGTATAAAATCTAAGAATAAGGTAACGGTAACGGTAACGACGTATTTAACGGAGCACCTAGCTCGACAAGTATGGGGCTTGATCTCCGTTACTGAAGAGAATAGATGGTGGCCTGGCTTTCAGTGGATGTCGTGGTCGGCTACGATGTCGTCTGAAGTTGGGATAAACAAGCCAAGGAGAGAGAACTGCAGTCAGTCGTGGTCGGAGGTGCAGGGGAAGCGTCATCCAATCGTGAGGTCCGGATTCTGGAGCCGACTCCTGAGGGCCAATCAGAGAAGATCATCTTTGGTCTTGTTGTGAATGGTACTGAGAGATGGAAAAAGTGCTGTGAGAGTTCAGAAAACAGTCCTGGTACCGGATCGAAACTGCTACTTCGTGTAGCCAATCAGGGAGCAGCTATTCACAGTGAAGGTAGTAGAGGACTCAGTTAGCAGTCAGGATGGATTGAGAAAGTACAACGTGGAGTGAGAATATGCTGTCATTTATTAAATAGGAACAATTAATTTTATGAGGTTAACTATTAAGAAAGGTGAAGTTATAGCAGAATATTGCGGGGTCTTCTAAGTTTAGGATCTGGGGTGTATTTAGTTATATTTAAGATTGCTTCATTTTCGTGCATATCGAGATTCTGAAAAAAGCTTTTGGCCAATTTTTTAATGAACTCTTTAAGGGGGGGGGGGAATTTAAGAGCTTTATACATATTAGTGTTAGGCATATACCAATGGCATTTGCAAAATCTTCTAATTAAGTTGTTTTGCTGTAATTCAATAATTCTAAAATTAGATTTAGCAGCATATCCCCACACTGGACAAGCATATGTTAATACTGGACGCAGGTAGGCAGAGTAAATAAGCATTTTGTAATCTCTATGCATTTTTGAATTTCGAGAAATTAAAGGATAAAATTTACGAGTTAGGTCTCGAAATTTATTTTTAAGATAAATAAAGTGCGGCCTCGACGATAGTTTATGATCTAAAATAACACCTAAATATTTACATTCCTTAGACCACGGGATGTTTTGATTTTTAATTTTAATAGGCCTGTAAGTTTTATTAGATTTAAATTTAGAGAACATAATTGCCTCAGTCTTACTGGGATTAATTGCTATTTTCCATTTAGTGAACCAGTCGTCAAGAGTAGTCAGGTGTCTGGTGAGAGCTATAGAAATGAAATTTAGATTTTTATTTCTAGCTAATATTGCAGTATCATCCGCGTACATACACAACATTGTGTTAAATTGTTTCGGGATGTCATTAATATAGAGGGAGAATAAAATGGGTCCTAATTTGGAACCTTGTGCGACACCTGCTTTAATTAATTTAATATCCGAGAGTGTGCTGTTTACTCTAACACAGAAGGTTCGATTATAAATATAAGATTTAAAAATTTTGATGAGATATGTAGGAATATTATATGTGATTAGCTTGTATATAAGACCATCTTGCCAAACTCTGTCAAAGGCTTTCTAAATATCAAGAAGGACAGCAGCAGTTTTTTGTTTATTTAGGAACCCCTCTTCTATAAATTCAACTACCCTTACTAGTTGGTGTGTAGTAGAGAGGTTCTTCCTAAAGCCAAATTGTTCAGGACAGAGAATTTTATTATCTTCTAAGAATTTGTTTAATCTATTTAAAATGATTTGTTCAGCAATTTTGCTTAAGGAGGGGAGTAGCGAAATGGGTCTGTAACTGGTCGGATCAGTAGGGTCTTTACCAGGTTTTAATATGGGGGCAACGACAGCAGTTTTCCATTTCGTGGGGAAGTGGCCTATGGCTAAAATCTTAAAAATAATAATTTGTAAGAGAGAAATTAAGTTAGGGGGAAGATTACGTATAATTTTATTATTGATACCGTCTAGTCCTGGGGCTTTGTTTACATTTAGTTTTTTAATACAATCATTAATTTCAGATATAGGAGGGGGGATAATTTCATTAAAATAGTTAGGTAATGAGTTCTGAAAGTCTTTGACTGTGTTACATACAAGCTTTTCTGTTTCGTCGTGAGTGAGATTATTTAATTGAAATTGTTTCTCGAGGCTGTTTGCCAAGCAGTTTGCTTTATCAGTATCAGTATCTGCAATATTAGCCGGGCCTTTAAGGGCGGAGACTTTACTTTTTTTCTTTTTAAAAGATGAAGTAAATTTCCAGAAAGTGCCATCGTAGGTATTAGCGTTGGTGAGCTTATTAATAAATTCGTTTTGGTTGGCTCTTTCATTAAGTTTTTGAATAGATTTATTTAGCCGGTTCATTAATCTCTTGAAGACTGGATCCCTAGTATTTTGAAAGAGTTTTCTGGCATAATTCCTTTCTTTTCTCAAGATTCTAATTTCAGGGTCTATGTAGTTTTGAGTAATTTTAGGGGGTTTAGATGCAGCATTCTTGGCGTCAATAATAATTTTTTCGAAGTAGTCTACTAAATTGTCTAGTTGATCAGGGGTATCAGGATCCATATTACAGTTGAAATTTATATTTGATAGAGTATGTTTAAAGTTATTCCAGTTTGTGATATTTTTTCTATCATTATCAGGTAAGGAGTATTTAAGATAAAAATTTAAGATTACAGGATAATGGACAGAGCTTAAATCTGGGATAGAAGTGATATCATATGGGAAAAGGAAGTCTTTAACAATTGCAAGATCTATTGTACTGGCCGAAAATACACCATATCTAGTCGGGGAGCTTGGAGCTAAAATTTCAAGCCCTGCTTGAGTGGCGAAAGAATATAAAGAGTTTCCTCGAGTATTGTTATTTTGACAGCCCCAGCTGATATGGTGGGCGTTATAATCGCCACAAATAATTTGGTTTGAACTGATTTGAATTAAATGTTCCAGGTCGAATGTGAATAATGAATTATCTGAGCTGGGGGGGATATAAATTGATGTAAGAGTAATAGGTTCTTTAGATATATTTAGTGCAACTACTGTGGCTTCTACATAATAAAGTTTAGGTGGGATTACTTCTTGATGCGGTATGCCGTTTTTGATTAGTATTGCAGTTCCACCTTTGTTGGAATCAACCCTATAGCTATAGTAAGCGTGATAATTAGCCAGAAAAATCTTTCTTTGTGGTCTAAGGTGAGTTTCCTGAATAAGGATAGCGTCGGGGTTGTGCTTATTTACAAATAATTTAAGGTCATTAATTTTGTTAGAAATGCCATCTGCATTCCAGTAAACAATACGCAAGCTGTTGCACTTGAACGTTATTTAGATGTTGGATACAGTATTATACACAGCTCAGCGACAATTAGTGCTTTATCTGAATAATCTGTGGCCCTTTTTAATTTTCTGATAAGGTCTAGTATGTTAGGGAATGAGTTTACCATACTTTTTATCTCTTTTAGACCTTCACGAAGTTCCTGAAAGTCGCTGGATGTTAGCCCTATCGCGTTAAAATCTGGCATTACGGTTGTTGTTGTTTTGGCATTTTGATTGACAGGTATATGTCCATTAAGTGGCGCCATCTGTTGTTCTTCCTCGGACCTCAAAGTGTCAGCGTAAGAGATATTTTCCCTAATATGTGAATGATTAAAATAAGTGGATCTCCTCGCATTTATGATATTTGATCTATTTTGACTATGGGTAGTGGTTTTGGGAAATTTTTCGCAACCTCTATAAGAGGCTACGTGCCCTTCCTTATGACAGTTGATGCATTTAGGGACTTCTAGTTTTTCCTTTATGGGGCATTGTTTTGTTTCATGTTTATCTGCGCATTTCAAACATCTTGGGGTAATGTTATAGCAATTCGCACTGTGGTGAAAGAAGTTACATTTGTAACATTGTCTGGTCATATTTCGAGCGCGATAGGGCTCAATTAGGACTTTCAGATAATTCACGCTTTTCAAGTCATAGATTTGTTTTGCTTGCTCGCACCTGTTCAGTTCGATGAGAAAGAACGGAAGATCTCTTCTCGTCCTCGTTTGTTTTAGTTGTGATACCTTGATCACAGGTAAGTTTAATTCGTCTTTGAGGTGGTATTTAAGCTCCTCAGTATTATACTCGTGGGGTAATCCCTTTATTACAACCTTGATGGGCCGTTCCTCCTTTGGTTTAATGATGTAGTAGTCGAATCCCCTATCCTTAGAGTGACCCTGAATTTTTTGGTATTGCTCACGAGTGGTGGGGAAGATTTTAATGAATCCATTCGTAAATTTGTTTTCAGTAGGCCCCGCGACTCTGGTAATTTCGGCCAAAATTTCCTTGTAGTTTTCTGCATAACGCAGCATGATGGGTGGTATTTTAGGTAGGGCCGGTGCGTTATCATTTGTCTGATTATCATTTACGTTTTGTATGGGAGTGAACCGGTTTTGAGTAACAATTTCCGGAGCATTAATTTTTTGCACATTTCGTGCCGTTTTCCTTTTTGTTGGGGAGCTGAACTGCTCTGAGATATCATTAATTTCAGCTTGGGTGGGGAGTTTATTGGAAGTACATTTCTCATCCTGACATACTAATTGAGCCATATTACCTTTCGTTTCCTCCAGGCGCTTGACGGCATCTATTCTTCTGTGGTTGAGATCAGCATAATGTGGATGTTCACCATTCATCCCAATGCGTCCCAAATTCCTCATCATTTTACAAAGCCCGTCTATTTCAATACTAGTGTTTAAGTAAAGTGTTTCGACATGCGCTCTTTGTACGCAGTTATTACAGACAGTATCAACGCTGTCTGCTCTTTCATTAATAGTGTTATCTATCGCCATATCATCACCAGCATCCACCCGAAGGCGCTTGCTCGCAGCATCCTCCAAATCGCCACCGTTCATGACGGTAGCTAACGAGAGAATATAGAAAGTGATAAAAATCTAAGAATAAGAAACCTGGTGAATGCCTATATAAGTGAAACTGTTATGAAGAAAATACCAATGAGACGTTAGAATTTGGGCATGTGATCAATAAGAACGCAGAGGCAGTTAAAAGTGATAAAGTATTTATTTAGAGGGCCCATTCCCGTCATCTGAAAGGATTTTTTTTTTTTTGTGCTCCTCCTGCTTCAATTTTTTAGATTTCTTGGATCGTGTTTTGTAAAGTATATAAAACTCGTCAATTGATAAAAGTCAGAAACATTTTTACTACCAACTGTCTACTTTCAATAAAGACATAGTGGAATGATTTCTATTTGCTTGCAACAATGTTGAAGAGCTATGTTCATTTGGTGTAAATACATAATATTCTATTTTATCACTGCGATGGTTCGTTTATCGTTTTACTGTGCAATATGTTTTAAGAGAAACTTCTCACAGATTATCACAATGATTTTTTTCATCTATTGATCTTAGTTCCGTTCAATTGTTTGTGTTCGGTAAGAAAGTGAATGAATTTCTCTGTGTGAAAATACTCATTCAACGTCCGCATTGTTAATGGAAATTTTACGATCCAATCAAGCAGTAAAATGTCGCTAAGTGCTGAAAGCTGTCGAAGCTACGTTACACAGAGCAGCGTTACATCTGCCGACAAAAACCTATTCAAGAAAAATTTGTGTCTAAAAATGGGTAATATAAAACATGCGCCAGGCCGATTGTTCAATAGAAATACGAATCTTGCATTTAAAGGGAGGATATTTTCTCTTATTGAGCATTCAACAAGACATAAATGAACTCTTAAAGGATGTTCGGAGACCATTCTCGAAAACTATAATTCTTGGATTCAAAAGATTAATTTATCACTCTTGAAAGTACTATACTTTTTATAAAATTAATGGGGGAACTAAGGCAATAATGTATAAAACAATTTTATGCTTCGCTTTTTACTCAGTTTTAGATTTTAGGTCAATCAAAGTGTATGCTCTAATATTGTTGATTTTCATATCTATCTAATTAAATTTTTCTTTAAATTTTAAGTAAATCTGAATATATTTAATAATAATTAATAACTAAAAAGTAAAATAAAAAATCGATTCATCTGTTCACTAATACAATGCAAGCGTGTTTTCTTACTAAATTTGTTTATTTACTGGTTGAAATTCGGCTATTAATCAAACACTTCTGAAGACTGATTCCAATAGAAAAATTGTTTCCTGTAAGAAATTCATTTCTAACTCACATCCTAAGGCCCCTCCTAATAGCCATTTTCAAAATTGAGATGAAAAATTTTCATCAATGCTTGATTCTTCGCTTGAACTTTATATTAAATATAACAAAATTTTTAACGAAAGCATACCATTGAAATATACTCAACATTAAAGAATAAGTTAGATCATATCTTGGCATCAAGAATGGAAAAAATTAGGTTTAAATGATAGAAGCAGCCATTAAGACGATTTATTTTCACTACCATAATGAAATATATTGATGAAAAATGTACTTAAATTTGATAAATCAATATACAAATTTCAAATTAATTAATTTACTTTCCTTCGAACTACCACTGGAAAATTGCAATTCAAATTTTTACCATGTTTTAAAAACTAATAATTTACGAAAATATTAGCTTTTGGATTTTTAAAAATTATTTGTGAATATGATTTTTGTTTTGATGAAAAATAGTTTCAGATGATAAGAAGACTTTTACATTATAAACCCCGAAGAGTAATCTGTGACTAGATAACTAACCAATCACTTGCTAATTTAATACCCCTCCCGCTGGTGTGGTGTGAAAGTTTGGAAAGGGGGTTTCCAGTTCAGGTGTCGTCCCCGTCATCTGACAGTGGCTCAGTATTACGAGGTCCATCTTAAACTAGCCCTAGTGTTGCTTCAAAACGGGACGTAAATATAACTAAACTGAACTAAAGCTGCTTCACCACATCAATATGATCCTCCGTTCCAGTCTTTGTCAATTAATTCTATGAATAAAAATTCACGCTTCCCTATTTTTCTGTTTATGTTACACACACACTATATAATATTATTTCTGATTTGTCACAATCTTCACGATCTTCTAATTAATCTTAATATGTAATGCCGTTGTTAATCCACTGTAATCCTATCCAATTTTCGTGGCAGGAGGATAAGATCCTTTAATTGAAGAACTGCCCCTCCTACATAACTTGGCAAAAATATTACAGATACATTAATATCTATAATTGTTTTATTTTAATTAATGTTAAAATTTTTTTAGCAAGGATTTTTATTGATACAATGAAATAAAAACCTTATTTTTCACTCAAGGGTTTTAAACATTGTCGAAATTATAATTACTTACTCTAAATTATTTTAATTTTATTTTATTGTGCATCCTTCTTTTGGAATTCACATGCATTAAATATCTTATAAATGCTGCTAGAGAATTTCGTTTAAATTTTTCAAACATGAAGTGCTTGGAAACAGCGGTCTAATATGAATAATTCTTAATTGTTCGATACATGCAGTTTTCTCATTTTTATAACGAAATTTCTCAAGTTACGAATGATCACAAAAAAACATACTGTTGTAACTTAATAAAATGGTGTAGTTGAAAATTTGATTTTAATTGATGGAGTTAAATTAAGGAAAAGTTTTTTGTAATATTTGCTGGTAGAAAAGTGCATGGATTTATGAAAATATTCCAGCGCTGACTACGAGTCATTTTTTTTATCACGATTTGTGACAAGATTAGAAATAAGATTTGTGATTTATCACGATTTGTTACAACATAAAAAAATCGAAAGGATAAAATATTCGCAACTAAAAATATGAATGAAATGATAATTTTTATTAGATGTAAGCTTCGTTAGTAAATGGATTGCATTAATATGTTTCCTTATTTCTGTATTAAATTTAACTTTGAAAACGTTATCTCAACTTATTATTTTAATTATTTTAAAATAAGATAGTAAATCAAAAAATTTTAAGTTTATAATATTTTTATAAACACAATATCAATAAAAATATTCACCTAGTATACATTGACAAAAGATCATTTCACTATTTTCAGAACTTAAAAAAATGGAATGGAAAGCAAAAATCTGAAGAAAAAATAAATCGTACAAATTTTTATTTAAACATTTTCATTAACAGATCATGTTTTCGAAAATGAACGTAGCATTATTAACATAACATATTTTTAAATTATTATTAAGGAATGTTTTATAATCTATTTTAATCAGAGAACAATATATTCATTCATTTATATATATCTGTATATCATGACTTTTTCATTTCGAATACTGAATAAACCGATAAATTAATTTAAAACTAAAAATAAGAAGACACTAAAGTCAAATTCTCTGAATGCCAGTAAAAATTTATATGCAGTTAGATGAATGATAATTCCTCTAAATCATTTATTAAACAGCTGTTTCTATTTCTTTTTAAAATTTATAGAATCATACTGCAGGATTTTTTTTATTTTTGAACAGATTCTATTTTCTGCAAACACTTTAGATTGAGAGAAAACCAGTTCTCAGAGCGAAAGCCAAATTCTTAGTTGTGAAAAGTCGCCAGGCCATGAACCTATGGTGACACATTTATTACTTGATTGATCTCTGTTCTATTCAAAAGTCCCGGTGTTTAGGGGGAAGTGCGATTCGAGACAGGGAAAGTTTACCCCCTGTTGTTTTGGTCGGGGGAAAGCAAAAACTACCAGGCCGGTTTACGAACGTTTTGCCAGTTTCTTTTCTTGCAAATTGTGTTCAACCTTTATTTTGACTACCGCCGTTTTAAGAACATTCTTAAGGAAGACAGGCGACGTTCAAAGGGTTGAATAGTGTCGAAAATCCCTAGTACTGGAGCATTTATTTTTTCTTTCTTTAAGCCAAGTGCATTGGCGAAATCAGATGTCATCAAATTACACATGCTTCCAGAGTCCAATAGAGCCTTTCTGACGGCTCCGAAAAGTTACAAAACGTAAACAAGAGCCGTAGCTAGAATTACTCTTTTCTTTTGTGCAACGCAACAGGGGAGAAAGGGGGCCCCCGGCGGAATGGTCAGAAAACGCGACTGTTGGAGTCGGTCTTGGATTCATTGGAGATGAGTCAGCAGTCACTGCTAACACCTGCATCCGGTGTAATAAAGTATGATGCTTTGCTTTACAAGCGAAACAAGAATGTTTTGACTTGCAGTGAGCTATTTTGTGAGAACCGAAACAATTTAAACATAAATGTTTTTCTCGAACAATTTCATGTCGCTTTTGAGGGGAGAATTGCAAGAACTGGTCGCATTTATGCAATCAGCGTTTCTACACAAAATACAACATTCGGGATTATTCGATGGCTTAACGAATAGACTGCGTGCTTTATTTTTCTGTTCACTAACATCCGAATATTTAGATTTGTTTGAAATATTGTATTGAATGGCATTTGATGCCTTCTTTCTAGAAATTCCGTGAAATCATCAAACTTAGGAACTTCATTGTTTACTAATGAAAGCTCGAACTGCTTTCGGGATTCGCGGTCTAATTTTTACAAAATTATATTTATTAAAATGGCATCTGATAATTCGTTTCATTCATATTTTAAACTTTTTAATACTCTCAAATTTTCAGAACACAGTCTATTAAATTGCGTAAGTCCTTCGCGGATTCGTGAACAATTTTTTCTTGATCAATTATATTTTTAATAAGAGTGTCTAGAATTATTCATTTTTTTTTTCGTATCTTTCTTTCAGTGCCTTAAGAAGGGAATCACATGTATCTTCTGAAGTTTCTATCAATTTTGCATGGTTTCTTAAACATGAACGTAAATAGTAACACTTCTGGTTTTCAGTTAGATTGGGGTTATCATCTATTAAATTTAGGAATTGTTGCTCAAAGGAATTCCATTCTTCTATTTTACCGCTAAGCAATGGAAGAGGTATTTCCGGTAATCTAATTGATGTAACTTTATCTATGGTCTCTTTACTACTAGCACCATTTGTAGAATTAGAAGCAGAAGAAGATTTGAGAGCATGTAAAATGGATTTGAAGCTTACCTCTACTTTGAAAATTTCATTCTCTACCTCGAATAGACTGGATTCCACTTGCACAAAATCATTGTCTGACACAGTCTTATAATACTCGTTTCTCAGTTCTTCAAATCTTGTTTTCGAAAGAATATCCGGTTGGGCGGTAACTGCTGATTCAGTTAAATCTCCTTTTCGCTGAATACACGAAGTTGTCATCTAATACTCCCCGTTTTTCTATTTAAGATAACTAAATCGCTTGCCATAACTAATTTGGAGGGATAGCAAATTGAAGTCTAGAACACACGGGCTTCGACGAACCAAAGAATATTATCTCCTGTTTTTGATACTTCACAAGGATTAGTTTGCCGCAGATTTCGTAATTTTAATTTTTTCTTGAATAGATCATATTTGAATCCTCACCGCCTTCCCCAATTTTTCGCACTGTTGTAGCGGAGGGACATTTGGTAGCAGCCGGATTTAATGAGCCCCAGGGTAACATATATTAATTTTTAATAGATCTGAAAAGTAGAAACATTGGGCCCGATTCATCTAGTTTACCATAAAATATCTCGTTACTTGCATCTATGGGGATCACTGCGTTATTTAGATGTCACGTTGGCATATACACCAGAAAAGAGATGGACAACCACTTGGAGGATTTGAACTGAAGGATGCAAATATACCAATCTTTGTTCGGATGCATGTGAAAGTGACATCTCAACAACGAAATGTCTTATTCAGACAAAATTTGATTTATGAAATGACTAAAATTGTAGCTCTGAGTCAAATTTTAGCTCCAATCGATTAAATAAAATGCGTCTGAAAATGTTCTTGATTTTCTTCACTGTACTACGAAACAAAATGCGTTCAAGTGTGTGTTTCTGAAAATAAAATTCTGAGGATTCGTGGCTTTCGATAGTTCGTCCAAGGTCCCCAGTTTTAATAGAGGGTGAGCGGGGGCGATCGTTAGCACCTTTATTTGTTGATAAGCAGGAACATTTCTTGAAAACCATTCTTACTGGTTATCTCCAATGTATTTAACTGCCTTCCTGATTGCAACTGTCTCTACTATGAAGAATAATCTTCCCGGCAGTAGAAACGCACTTGTCCTGGCGGGCTGATGGTAGGGTCTCGGTTCGCAAACTGTACAGTTTCAAGTTCGAGGCCCGATTCCACGGAAGAACCGTCGTGTAAGGGTGCCTGGTGCACGTTAAATTTGTCAGACCAAAAGTCCTGCCGCTGGTGCGGTGCGGTGTGGAGAAGGGGGTTCCAGCTCAGGTGTCATCTGACCACGGTTCAAAATGACGTGGTCGCATCCCAAAATAATCCTAGAGTTGCTTTACAACGGGACGCTAATACGTCTTAACCAAACCGATTGAAATGCATCCATTGAACTCCTGCTTATACGCATGTCCTCATTAGTGGCAGCAAAAACAGCCTTTGAATATGTAACATCTCGTTATTAGCTTTGATCGAATCCCTACGTCAAACATATAAAGTAATAATTTTTCAATAATAATTTCTGTGATGACCTGTGGTCAAAGTTTTGAAGACGCTTTCGGAATTAACTCACGTATTTTTCCATAACTGCTGCACATTTTCAGTCTAATTTCATTTAAGCTAGAAAGGATTTAATCGTAACTGATGCTTAAATATTTTACAAGTTTTGAATAAGAAATTCTGAGGCCATAAAATAAATGACTTAGAAAAAGTGTGATACTCATTCTATTCTTTTTCTAAGAACCTTAGACATGGTAATGAATGATGGAAACTTAGCTTCAGTTAAATTTCGAAACAGTTTCTTTTTTAAATTAGATTATTAATTTTTGTTCTTCATAGCAATTTATATAGTCTGAAATAATAAGATTCATCTCTTTTTCAGAGAGTCGGTTAAGTCATAATAAATATTTTGATTTATGTAGAAGAATTATTTATTTTTATCTGTTTTGTGTTTGATATTTATTATTTATTTTCTTGTCTGTGTACTTTTCAATGGAATTCACTACGGTTGTAATTAGTGCCAATGCTTCGTGAAATGGCATTAGTACTAACTTCTTCATGTGGTAGAAGTTTGGAATTACACTCACGTTTGTATTTTCTATATTTGCTTATACTTTTTACGCTTATAAAATTAAACTATAAAATTATCTATACATGTTCTAAAATATTAATAATAGGCGAATAATATCACCTGGTATTGAAATTGAAAAAAAAATCATTTTAAGACTCTAAAATAAATAGATACTTTTCCATTAATCGCAAGCAGCGGCAAATCGCCAAATAATGCAGAATTCCACCAAATTTCTTACAATCATTTCGTACAACGCTTGTTGACTTGGCTCGAGTGCGGTTTACATTGGCGACATTTGCGCTCGGATAGCGGAAAAGTAACAATATACACTGAAGTGACAAAAGTCATGGGATAGCAATATGCAAATATACAGATGGCAGTAGTATCGCAGAGAAAAAGTATAAATGCGCAGTTCGTTTTCCAGAGCTTTCATTTGTGTTCAAGTTATTCATGTGAACAGGTTTTTCATGATTTATGGCGGCACGACGAGAATTAACAGACTTTGAAAGTGGAATGTTAGTTGGAGCTAGACGCATGGGTCATTCCATTGCGGATATCGTTAGTGAATTCAACATTCCGAGATCCACAGTATCAAGAGTGTGCCGAGAGTATGAAATTTCAGGCATCACATCCCATCATGGACAGCGCAGTGGGCGACCACCTGCACTTAACGACTGAGACCGCCGACGTCTGTGTAGAATGGTCAATGTTAATAGACACGCAACACTTCATCAAATAACTGCAGGAATCAATGTGGGACGTACGAGGGACGTGTCCGATAGGACTGTGAGGCGAAATTTGTCTTCCTTGGGCTATGACAGAAGAAGACCGACTCGAGTGCCTTTACTGACAGCACGACATCGCCTGCAGCGACTCTCAAGGCTCGTGAGCATATCGACTGGTCCCTAGACCAGTGGAAAACCGTGGCGTGGTCAAATGAGTCACGATTTCAGTTGTTACGAGCTGATGGTAGAGTGCCCAAACTCCTGCCCCATCCACACTTTCACAATTATGGACGTCTATACAGACAGCATGGCTCAATATTCCTGCAGAGGACTTCCAACGACTTGTGGACTCCATGACACGTCGAGTTGTTGCACTTCGCCGGGCAAAAGGAGGACCGACACGATATTAACAGTCATCCCATGACTTTTGTCACTTCAGTGTATGAAATGATAGTTATCATTGAAATATACTGGGTTAGTGCATAATTGTCACGCATTCTTGAACACTATTGATAACGAAAAAAGGGAACATAAAAATCCAACAGTTTCATTTTTGAAAGAATAATCCGGAGCGTAGTCACCATCTACTTCGATAACTGTAGGTTGGTTGATGTTGTTGTTTGCGGTTTTATGGAGAAAGGGCTGCGCCAAGCATACGATAAAATTAGAGCAGACATTTAAAATAACACGGTTGCAAATGTAAGTATTTGAAACAGCATAAAGTGTATCAATACAAATACTGAAAAAGAACAATTTTAACGCAAGACAATGAACAACGTAAATCAAGAATAACCATGTAAATAAGACGCATTTAAGAAAAGGAAAAAAAAAAACAGACGAAAAAAAAATTGTTAAATATAGTGGAAGAAACCACAATCTCTTAAAAATGTAAAAATATTTGGGTGGTATTTTTCACCCAATAGGTCTTGCATGTTAAGAGAACCGGAGTAGAAAAAATTATGACGACGAGCATTAAAATCAAGGCATTCGGTTAAAATGTGTTTCACGCTAAAAGCAATATGACAAGCTGGGGGCGCCCTTTCACCCAAGATGACGATGAGTAAAACGTGCTGTCGGGACGCTACGTGAGGTTGTGTGACGTCAGGGTCATAAAACTGCCAATCAATGGTCTTGTTTACAAGGCGGTTGCGTTACTAATACGGATTAGTTCTAGAAGCGATAACAATATTTTAAACATTATCTAAAAGTGTCTGGTTTGGCAAAAGTTAGTATGATGTTCAAAGGGTTGAGTGGAATTTGCGCTCCACTAATTAACCCCAAATGTCATTAAAAGATATCTTTCACTCTCAGGATTGTCACATTATAACCGTTATCTTTGCATGCAAGATTTGACGATTTTACAACGAACGCTAAAAGGTAATCACAGTTCAGAGTAATAATGATACTCCATGTCCTTGAAAACGAGACGAAGCTTCCGTGGGAAAACGGCTGTCTACCCTTAATTGCGTTTTAGACGAGAGTTTAAGGTAATAAAGGAAATGTGAGATATTTCATTTAAAAAATTTATGATAAAGGAACACGATTATAATTTTCTCGCACAGAAGGCATTAACAGTTTTGATGTGCGTTATACAAATTCATCTAATAAAGTGAAGTTTAATTTTTATTTTTATGGGGATTTTAATCTCTATATCTCTTACGTTTTAACTTTTTTTAACAAAATGAAAAAAAAAAAAAATACTTAGAAACTGCTTTAAAGTGAAATTTAAGTGGATATCAGTAATGCTTAGTTCTTTCAATTTGTATTTATGTATTCTTGTATGTATACATCCTCCCTAAGCTTTTACTTCAAATGAGCTGTTTTTTGCAAAATATTAAGCGCTTTATCTGAAATGAGATAGGAATCATATTAATAATTCAGAAAATAAAGGCTGGTTAATTTTCAGAAAGAAAAAACATTTCTATAAGAAAATGTTGATAATTACTGATATTCCTTCAAATTTGAAATATATTGCCTCATTTTCTAGCTAATTTACCGTCAGACAATTATACACAATCCAATGTACCATCAATCGACATGTAAATGCATCTATAGTTCTTCATTAAAACGTTTAGTTCTCAGATTCAGTATCATGATCTAAAGTTTTATTCGCTGGTAATGTAGTAACAAATTTCTGCCTATTTTCTTAAAAGTGCTGTCAATGATTTATTTATTTTTGTTTGTCTAATTTTCAATTTGTCTTAAACGTATATATAAAAGAAAGCTAAAAAGGAAATATATTACTTTGCATTTTAATTCGTTCTTTTTTCGCCCCTAAATTTTTTGCCAAAACTATAGATTTATATAGATTGAGAAATTACAACAGTAAATATTTAAATATTAGGCATTAAGATAAAAATAATTTTGCAGCTATGTCAGCATGGTTTCTAAAGTCACTTTTTCTTCTTCTAATAAAGCATCAAAAGGTTGCCCTAAGAAATAATTTTTTTAAATATTGCATCTTAACACTTCGAATTACAAAATTTCATTAAATAAGGTAGGCAATTGTACGAAAATTAATTTTTTATATATCCATCATAATTTCAAGTATTAATAAGTACAATTTTTCTCTTATTTTTCTCTATAAGTACAAATTTTCACGTTTCTATCCAGAAAATTTTGAGAGATATGCTTAGTTTTAAATTTCGAAATACTGGTCACAAATGTGGAAGAAAGCGTTTATTTCGGAATGCAACTTGTACATCATCCAATCATTACGACTTCAAAAAAATTAAGAATCGTGCATAGCATTGTTTACTTTCATTGTTCGGCAGTTACACAAGGTCTTTATAAAGAAAAGAAACTTTTGGTTATGATGACGATTTATTTTGTAAGCAATCGTAATGCTTTTTTCAAGTTTTAGAAAAATACAATGTCGTTTTCAGTTCCCAACATTTCAATGGGATTTATGGTATAGCTATTAAAAATTGTAGGAACAAGAGAAATAGTGAGAATGAAGTGTCATATATGTGATGAAAAAATTTACATTTGTCTATATTTTTCAGGTTACCTTTTTATTAGATTAATAACGGGTGGTCCAGTGCTCAACATTTTAAAATAGACAAGGTTGAGAATACCTTAACTTTAATAAGTGGCTTTCATACAGAATGTAAGATCGACGTCTAAAATCAAACAAATAGGCCATTTCTAATGCATTTTTTTTTCTTTCTGATAATTGTTGTTTGGTGAGACAAATGTTGCTTTGATCTAGATAGAAACATTGATTAGAAAAAAATTTAAAGTTTGGAAAAATGAAGACAATTCATCGCCATTGGCAGTTTTTTGTCCGCATTTTAGAGCAGTCGTTTATAGAAGTTCTTGAGTTAGTCTAATTTTCTATAAAAATAGATTGTATAGTAACGATAGATTCAGTTAATTTTACTGGGATTATAACTGAAATAAGTAATGAATTAACTTTGTCTATGAATGTTTGATAAATCTTCGCTGATTCATTTAAAAAGCCGGTCCTCATGTCCTATGAACTCAATTACATATGCCGAAGTATTATTAAGTTAATGTAATTCTGCATAGGTATTGAAAGCGTTAATTTGGGACAAATTTTTAAACGCTTTAATTTATAGAATATCATTCAATTTTTGAAAAATGTAATGTAAATTAACAAATATATGTTTTAGCAAAGTAAGAATGGAATTTAAACCGCTTGAAATTAAGCAACAAAACATTTCCTTCGAGAGAACATTTTACTGACCATAGTTTAGTATTTATTATAATATAATTTTATTTATAAAAAAAACCAAGCTGTTTCTTTTTTTGGAGGGGAGGTGGAGAGGGTTAAAGTTCCTCTAAAAAGGGCTTAAATTGGAATTAAAACCATTTCCTTTATTTAAAGAAGTCTATTGTAGTTCTCAAGAAGCAGTTATAAACATTATCATTATTTGTAATTAGAAAAGACTAAAGTAAAAAAAGTAATAATTAATGTAAAAATATTAATTATTACTTTTTATATTATTACTTTTTTTTTTGCTTTAGTATTTTCTTCTTCAAATAATAGAAAAATCAGAGCTGTGCGCTTTTATATTTTCAGGAACAAACGAATAAAAAAGGAGATACTACAGTTCATAAAATATCAAACTTGAGTTCAGATTCTCTATACTGATATGAGCTTGAAAATAAAAACCTTATTTCCCTTATTGAGCTTTAAAAACTTAGTGGTGTCATTTGTGAAATCATTTTCTTTATCTGAATCGATGAAGCAATTTTAATAGGCTATGTTTTATTCTATATTAAAGAGTAGATAATAAATAGAAGTAGTATCTCTCAGAAAGTTTATTCCATTTTTAAAGGCAAATAAACTGCAAAAAATTACTGTTTTTCCTTTATCAAAATTATTTCACAATCAATTTTCATTAAAAACTATTTGGGGGATTCAAATATGACAAATCTTCATTAGTTCTGCTATTTTGAAAATACTCCTATTAAATTAAGCAAATTCAAACTAATTTATTTCTTAACTTATATATACCATTACAAAAGAAACAAAATCTATTAAAAAATGATAATCGTGTGGAAAGAAATAATCAATCCATTTACTGACTCATTACATTAGATTTTTTTATTTTTAATTTATATAGTTGTATCATTAAAACCTGAGTTTGAAGTTAAAACTTACGTCTTTTCGTGTCTAAAAATTCAATTCCCTATGCATTAGATGTCCTATTCTATCAAAGATACAAGATTTCGTAAGTAAAAATGTTCTCTTTAGACATCTATTTTCTTTATTTGTAAAATATTATTATCTATCCGACATCGCAAGACATTTGTCTAGATAAAAGCAGTATTGATTATGTAAATAGAATCAACATGATTTGAAATATTTTTTAAAAGAATATTTTATAAAAAGGTGAGTTGAAATAAACAAAAGTAGGTTTTTTGACTAACTAATGTATTGAAAGAAAAAGACAAAGGAACTCATGAAATCTATATATGATTTGCTATTATATATATATATTACAATTTAACTTCTACTACAATGACATTTAACATGAGCACTATTGAGATTAACAATTTTTGGCACTTTTATATTTACAACAATTATTACTAATTATTATTCTAAAAATTTGATATATCTATAATTTTTAGCGCCTAGTTTTCACACATTATTTCATATTCATTTCGGTTATATTACATATATTTGACTAATTAATAATTATTATAGAAGCTTGCTATTCTAAAATTATGTGTCTATAGTTTTTATCGATTAGTTTTCAAATTATTTTATTCTTTTTGATAATAATACAATTAGGATAGATATTAAATGAATTTTTTTTTTCAATTTTGAGTATAAAGTATAGTTTTACATCGATAATATCCAAAGAAATTTTTCTCTGATTTTTTTGAAAAGTTCAAACTGATTAAATCAATTTTTAGTGGGATATGAAGCGATATTAATTGCATTTCACTCACAGTAGTTTCGTTATTTATTTTATTTGTGAAGGTCTTATAGCCTTAGTTAACTAAACATTTGTATGAATGAAACTAAAAAGCTTGTGTAAAAATAATAAATCTTTATTTTTTTTTAATTATAGTTTTTAAAAAAAAAATTCTATCTTAATATATTTCTGTCTGTTTTTAACAAAAAGTTATTTGTCAGTTTTAATTGAGTTTAGTTTTTAAATCAAATGTCATTTTTGGCAAGAAAACACTTTTCAGTTTTTCAACACAATCTGTCTTAGAATCTATCTTTTGAAAATATCAGAGTTAATAGATAAGTACATTTTTTTTAAGGTTCTGAATGACAGAATGTGCAAGTGTATGAATAGAATGTTCCAAATTAAATAATTTCGTTCTTGCCTTATTCCTAAATGAAATCAAGGCGAAACGAAATATAAATCGGAATTAAGGCTATTGGGAATGATAACAAGAACATGTTTGTAGCAACTAAGCAACCTTCAAAATTAATTTTACTAATTTTCAACTAAAAATTTTTGGGTTGATTCCTCATACAAATTTTTTTTAATGCTTTTCTAATTCAAAGAATCTGATCTTGAAGAAACTGAAGTACTTATTTGAGAATAAGTTTCTCATATTTAGATACTATTTATTTAATTTATATATTGTTAAAAAATCTACAGCTTATTTCAGAGATTTATTAATGACGTATTGAATGCAGAAATAGTAGTAAAGTAAGTAATGAATAGAATACGGTACACTAATCATGAACAGAATTAGGTATAAGTCCGAAATTAAAGTTCATCATGTAGTGAAAATTTAATTTGCATTGAGCATTTTATTTCTATTTTTAAGACATTGTTCATTTGATTATAATCATTGTGCGCTCTCGATTCCTATTTCTTCATAATTCTCCAGAATTAAGATTTTTTTTTTCCTTTTCAAATTCATAAATATTTTGAAACGGTTAGGATAACATCATTTGAAATCGTAGAAACATTTTTAAAATAGTGTTAGAGAATTTTTATTTGGAATTGGGCTTAGTTGCAATGTACATAAAGTATCTCATACGTCACATTTTTCAAATTAGTTTCCTATTTCCAAGTGCTCATTAAAGTACTAATTCATTCATCATTAAAGTCTTGATGATATCGTTAGTCTTGATTTCCATCAATTATAGCAAATCATGTGAAAGATTCGAACATCATTTTCTTTAAATAAGCCATTAAGAAGTTCATAAAAATTTTAACTGATTTTACTGTTTAAAAAAAGATATTTTTTCTCAAAGTTAAGAAAGTAACAACGGAGCGTTATGGTAAAATAGCAAAATTGATTTCAATTTCATTACTATAAAAATAAAATGTTACAAATTACTTCTAAAATTAATTTTGAATTTTTTAGAAAGAAAAATTATCCCGAAAACGAAAATTTTGTCTTTGGAAAGTTAATCTTTTAAATTTTAATGTGACACAACAGTTGCCAACATGCTTTTTCGATTGATTAAGTTTAAATTAAAATTTAATAAATCAAAATTTAACAATTTTGAAAAAGATTCTAACTTTTGAATATCTATTGGTGAAGAAGTAATTATTTATGTACCAAATTTTATAAATCTGGGATAAACTGTTTATATGTAGTTACTTTTTTGGTGATTTTTGTTCCTCGTCATTTACAAAAAACGAATTTAACAGTATGGCTGTAATATAAATATATTATAATTTTTAATTCGGAAACTGTAATTTATAGTACAGCGAAATAAATTAAACACGAAAAATTAAATGAATAACACAAATAATTAAATTAAAACAGGGAATTCCTTGCAAGACTATGCCGTATTAAAAAAAAGAAAAGAAAATTGTAACATTCTTACTACAAAAATCAAAGTTTAACAAACAGTCTTGATTTCTTAACTGAAAATCTACCAACATATTCATTTTATGAATTTTGAGACAAAGTAGGTAAATAAATAAATGAAAGAAATTCCTTTTTTTATTTTTTGAAGACGTTTCATGTATTTTAAAATTGTTTAATAGCAACATTTTACGAAAAAAGTTGCTCAGAAATATTTTGATAAGTAAAATTATGTGAGAAAAATATTGATAATTTTTTTCTCATTTTCCCTACTTCAACCATTTAACGATAAGGAGTTCATTTATGAGGGCTAAGTGCTTTTTCGGTGGGGTGGGGGGGTCCACCTGGTAATCTTATCTTACCATAAAGTAATCTATAACTGCCTAAAAGGTTATTAACGAAGGGGTACGGCATCGAAGAAAAAACACGAGTGGAATATGCGCTCCACGCCAAATTTTCCTGCCAAAGGTAATAAAATTCCAGTAAACCTACAAACTGGGGGAAGGAAATGATAATTGGAGCGCAAAGTCCACAATCCCGTTCAAAGCAATTTTGAATATTTGCATTCATTTCGCAATTTCACGCGTTTTGATGCAATCTGATTATTTTCCGTTTTGAGAGGTGAATTGCTTCGCTATGAGTTTATTCATAAAGCCGTGATATGAACGAATGGTTTTTCTTTTATACTTTAGATAATAAATGCATTATTTTGCATAAATATAACGATCTTCCTTAAACGAGAGGATTTTGGTTTAATCAGTTTTAAGTTTGAAGTACATTTAAATGGAATGATAAACATAATTAAAATGTTATTTTTAACTTAAGAACCTTTTAAGAAGGGACGCTTACATTTAATTTTCGTAGATAAAAACAGATTTCGAGGCACCAGCATTTTCCTCTCGGCCCGACTCGGAGAGACTTTTTTTGTCGTTTAACGTTCTCTTTAGAAATCTAATTTCGTCGCGGATTTTAATTAAGACCTTTAATTAGTTCCCAAAACTCCTTTTATTTTTCAAATTTCATTTCGTTCGTATAAAAGATTTTAGAAATCTTTTACTTTTAGAACGTTGCTATCAGATGTATTTAAACACACATCAATAGATTTTTAATATCACAAAAACTCGAAAGAATTGAGCAATAGAAAGACTCTTTAAATTTAATATCAACTTATTTCAGTTGATAGTTTTATAGTTTGTAGCACACCATTTTTCTAACATACAATACCTAATAATAATAATCTCATACTGCAGATAATAACCGAAGTGCTTCCAAACACACTGCAAATCCCAAGACGGGGAGAAGAGGAAAAATATTTATATAAATATAATTTGTTATTAAAAAAATATATGGCTTTCATTTAAATGTGCTTCGTTACTTCCACTGATGCCTGTCAAAAACACCATTTTTGATTTGAAATTTAACGCATTAATTAAATTTTGAATCCTCCTGAGTTTAGATAGGTCGTATAACTATCATCGAAGATCATGCAATACAAATGTCACCGAGAGATCCTTTTATAGCGCCTGCCAACGACATTCACTTTGAAACAAATTCAGTATTCGTATACGAGTTCAATGTAGATTCCATAAGTTCCTAAATTTAACCAAATTTTTTTATTAGTTAAGAGCAGGAGGTGATAAAAATACTTTTTGCATGGAGAGACCTCTCTAAATATTCATATTAGTTTTATATGCAGATACATATCGAATAACCAGAACTCATAAGGAGACCAAATTTCCCGATAATTATACCTTTTACAGCAAAAGTGGGGATTATTTCCAACTAAAAAATTTCCGACATCAGCACGTGCTCAATAAACAAGCGTTTAAATATTCAGTCGCAAACCCTCCGGAACCTCTGGATTCATTCAATCCCAAAACAGTTCTCCTACACAGATTAATGAAATAGGAAGAGTGCTTATTTATGTCGTTACGCAATTCGAATGCTTAGAAGCTATGAAAGGATTCCAGACTCATTCTGTAAATATTGCATGCTCATGCAATCATCGCATTTGGGCTATTTGAAAGTGAGCACATTCTGAACTTAAAAATATTATTCGTCCAGGCAGATTTGCCTGGACCAATTTTTAATGTAATTGTAAAATTCCAAAATTTTACACTTCGTTTGTTATCAGAAAAAGTGACAAACATTCCTAGGCATAGACTGGGATTTGACTGACCAGATTACTTTAGTGAGTCCAATTCAAACTTGGATTCTCTCACAGACAACTGTATATGGGAATGTAAAAGGTGAAGAATTCATTCGCATCGTTGTTAGTGAGTTATGACTTTGTGGCTCAAGAGTCATGTCTCGCCATCCTGCACCAAAGTATGGTTGAAGCGATACAGTAATGTTATAGAGATTAAAAAAAGTAGAATTTGTAAAGCATTATATATGTGGAGATAAAAATATTTCTAATTAATTGAGGTGGAATTGAGAAAAAAATATTCGGATGGAGATGTTCACCCACCAAGTAACGAATGTTTGAAGATGACGTACCAAAGAAACGTAAACGATGGGGATTAAAAATTGGACATTCAGATAAAACATGAATGACAGTCAAATGAACATGACGTGCAATGCAGACTAAACATCGCTCTCCAAACAGCAGGTGTTTATGCGTGAGACGAGAATGGCCAATGATCATTGTAGATGAGCAACAGGACATTGCGTTTAGCCTGCACTTGAAAAAGTTTTGCTTAAATATAATCATAATGAGTAAGGAATTGTTGAATCTGCCCTGTGAAGTCGGTGCTGATTTAAAACAGACTCAAATTCAGGAATTTAATAAAGCTTGTGACTTCATTAAATTGCATATAAATTCGATAAAACAATACTATTCAGGAAACAAGTTTAAAACATTCATTCTGAATTTACTTATTACACCCTTATATTTTAAAACATTATTACTCTGCTTGCAGAATACAAAGTTGATAGAAAAAAAATAAACATTTGCCGTTTTCAGCAACGATTAGGTAATAATTTTATTTTATTCTTTTCCTGAACAAATAAAATAAAAAGAAATCACTTATTCAGAAAAAT
>JAPMOQ010026577.1:0-24621 GCA_026543055.1 Argiope trifasciata | reverse complement strand
CCACATACTGGTTATCCACATAGGCAGGAACTTGGAGGATTTTGCAGCCATGCCCTATTGAACGTGTTCCAACTGCCATTGTGCAACATGGCAGCCTTTGGTCGAGACGAGGATAGAACTCGGCACCTTCCGGTTACGAAACTGACGCTCTACCAACCAGGCAACCACGGTAGCGGGAACATACTACCATAATATGCAGGAGTAATTAAGAAGATTGACCAAATATAAAATATTCGCACAATTTGGAATTTAGAACTTTTAAACGTTATTTACAGCTTTTTGTAAACTTCAATAATTGAAGCTGTCTCCTTTTCGCAACAAACCTAAGTCTAAGCATTTAGATCAGAGTTTGCAATCCGAGTTCGCTTATCTCTCTTAGTACACAGCAAATCAATTGGAGAAGCGTACAATTTATGCTAGCAATTAGAAGAGTGGACATTTTAATAAGATTTATTCAATTAAATTAAAACAAATTTAAGTGTATTTAAACAAAAAAAGCAGATCATACAGGTGGAAATAAATGTTCATAAATTGCTGAACAGACTATATCACTTAGATTCCATTAAAAATGGTTTGTTGAAGAAATTTTCAAAAGTATGTGAAACATTTACCATTCAAGTAAACATTTTTATTGGACATTAAGTTTAAGCGAACAAACTTGATTCATTAGTAAAGAAATTTTCAATCATGGATTATTAAAGAAATTTTCAAAAGTATATGTACCATTTACCATTCAAACAAGCAATTGCATTGGACATTTCGTTCAAGCGAACAAACTTGGTTCATTATTAAAGAAATTTTCAGTCTTTGTTTATTGAAGAAATGTTCAAAAGTGTTTGAAACATTTACCATTGAGACAAGCTATTGTATTAGACATTTCGCTCAAACGAACGAACATATCCCTCATCTTCTTTCCCGTCTTATCTCGCCACTGAGTCCAGTAGTACTTCCGCTCGGCTTCATGTCGAGAGGACAAGAATATGTCTTCGAGTTCTAGAAATTAGAAAAACGGAAAAGAAAATAGCAAATTATTCCCACTCATTTGATAGATGATTACAATTTCTTATTGTCATTCTTGTTTTTGAAAAAGCTGTGCATTTATTAAAAAAGAAACAACAAGCAAAATATTTTTCAATTGAATTTCTTTTAATAATAGAACAAATTTTTAAACAAAGGAAATATTTAATAGACATCTTTGTTTCAATCCAAATAAAATTATAAGGTAAAATACTGGCCTGCGAACAAGTTAGAATAAAAGCGTAAATAAGTAATTGAAAGAAATTCTTTCTATAATCCCTGTATTTAAAGTTCAGGTTTTCATCAAATTCAAGTCCCGCTAATGAATTATACGTTGTTTTAACTATCAAAGGATTGGATATTTATATACAAGGTGGCCATAAATAAACTGACAGTGCTCACAGTGTTCTGTAGAGAGATCTATTTGCTAGAAGGACGCCACATTTTGTAGGAAGATTAAACAAGACGGTAAACGAAGGATTCCTCGAAAAAAAATGTGTTCTATAAGTCACCGCTAGGGGAATATGTAGCGCTGTGTATTAGAAAATAGAGTGTTAACAAATACAAATCAATTCGGATACAAAATTACCTTTTATTTTGCGCATTCAAATCATGTTAGATGTGGTTGCTGTGTTTGTGGACCACATATTGCATTCTGTGCACAGTATTCACAACAGCAAAAAGTAACATGTCTGCAGTAATCTCTCGTACAGTTCGTGATATGTTATCCTTCAGTATAACCAGGTCTTGGACAACTCCTTGATATACCGTGGACTTAAGGTAACCCCACTGCCAGAAGTTTCATGGGGTAGGATCAGGAGGTCGAAGTGGCCCTGCAGTTGGAAAGCTGCGGCTAATGACTCTTTCTATTGTGAATTTCTGTCTTACCAGCTGTTGTATTAGTAAAGCAACGTGTGGAGGGGCTCCATCTTGCATGAAAAGGATTTCCTCCAGGCATTGTCTTTGCTGAAGTGCTGGAATGATAAAGCTGTTCAACATGTGGCAAAATTTCTCTCCGGTAACAGAACAGGTTACCGGTCCTGTCGGGGTAATGTTTTCATGGAAGAATGGACCTATGATAAATTCCGTTGTGAACCCACACCAAACAGTTACCTTTGGTGAATGTAAGGAAATTGCTGTGACTGCATCTGGTGACTTGTCATCCCAAATAAGACAGTTCTGGGTATTCACGGTTCCATTCAGGTAAAAGTGTGCCTCATCTCCCCATAAGATTTTCCACAGCCAAGCATCATCCACCTCCATTCTTATTAGAGACTTTATCGGTGTTAATGTAAGCGCTTTCTTAAAGTGTTGCCATATTGCACTTGAACAAAATCAGCAAATGTGCAAAATAAAAGTTAATTTTCCGTATTGATTTGCATTTGTTAACACTTTATGTTCTATTACATAGCGCCACATATTCCCCTAGCAGTAACTTTTGAACTAATTATTTTTTCTCGGAATCCTTCATTACCCGTCTTGTTTAATCTTCCTACAAAATGTGGCGTCATTCTCGTAAATAGATCGCTCTACAGAAGACTGTGAGAACTGTCAGTTAATTATGGCCACATTGTATATAAATATCTAATCCTTTGATAGTTAAAACAACGTGCAATTCATCTATATTAAGTTGTTTTCACTATAAATTGCTATTTCTTTTAAATATAATTTTGTGAAAAAATGTGCACAGTGAAGAAACGCTTCGAATCCAGTTTCTAATATAACTGCTTCACCGACTAATAATTTTCTTAGTTAAACAGTCTTTTGATAATTTTAAATTTACATGTTTAACATAATACTCAAATGAATTTTAAATATGATGTCAATTCTATAGACAGGGAAATCAGTGCACTGAAAAAAGCATTAGATAGAGAAAATTCTATTGAAATAAAAATTCTCCAAACTTTTGCCTGATAAACGTAAAGAAACTTTTGCTAGACTGAGGATGAGTTTAGATATTATGTGTAAAGAAAATTAAGACACAGAAAAAACAGTTTAAGGAACTGCAGCTCCTTTATTCATACATATGAGATGGCTTTGCTTATAGAATAGGTTCCCAACGTGGGCGATAACGCCAACTTGTGGGCGTTTGGAGTTTTCAGGGGGGCGGTAAAAGACACAGAGAAAATTAGGGGGCGTTGATATGGCATGGAAGGGCGTTAGAAGATTAACCAAATATAGTCTACAACGACTTCAAGGAACGATTCCAGGACGTTTTAAACATGGACATACCAGACTGAGTTTTGGATCCTTTTTCCAAGGTCAATACACTATGATCACCTCAGTTATAAGAAAAACTATAAGAAAAACTAATAGAACTGACGATAAATGAGGAACAAATTAAATTCAAGAATGGTTACCAAGTGTTTTGGTTCCAGAAGTTGATTTCATAACTGTATTCAGGATTATGGTCGATTGTTCAACGACTTCTGATAGCATTACCCTCTTCATATTTAGCAGAACGTGGATTTAGTGCTGAGGCAACATTGGTAACGAAAAATTCGGAATCGGAAAAATCGGAACGGGAAATCGGCTCCATATTACTGAACGCGGCGACTTGCGATTATTTTTAAGTGAAATCGAGCCTGATATTAACAAGTTCCTTAAAATGCATCAAATTCAGCCTTCTCATTAGTTAAGTTAGAAATTCGATGTCTTTAAATTTTAATAAAAATACTTTTTAATATAATTAAGTATGCGCTTTGATGGACCTCTGAAACTGTCAATTTATTTATTTAGAAAGCAATAGTTTATTATGAATTAATTCGTGTCATCAAAACCCCTGCCTGTCCTTATCGTAAGTAAGATGTTATCTGTCTTGTTAAGATATCACTACAGACTCACCCTCCAGTGAGTATGACGAATGATATGATTTGTTGTTGAGTGGTGATGAATTGGTTTGTTGAGTGAGTGGTTGGTGTATGTAGTTGTTGTATCTACTGCGCCTTACCCATCTTTGGCGAGTGGAGAGCTTTTTAGTTACGCCAAGCGTTATGGCTCGCGAGCGTGGATTGTTGCTTCAAGTAAGTCTGACGACTTTTGGTTGCGGGTAGATGGCGCCACATCAGTTGCATGAAGGTTGAATGTTCATAGTTCGAGATCACCATGCTGTGGAAGGTGAAATGGGCTCAGATAAGATTCCGGGACCTTTGGTTTGAAAGCCAGTAACATACCACTGGACAAAGGCATGCTCATGTTCCGTAGATGTTATCTGTCTTATTAAGGCATCCCCACAGTATCAACTGAAGAAAGGTGGCGCTGCTGTCGGATTCTAGAGTTCCAAGATGGGAGGAGTTTGTGACAGGAGCAATTCCATAGTTCTTATGCATGAGATGCCCCTTGTTCGAGCACATTTCTCCATCCCACCCAATCACCTGATTCAATGTAATCACGTGATGCGAGCTGTAGATGTATTTATTGCTGTGCTGTTCTGTTCTGTTTGTACTGCTTTTTAATAAAAGCTTGTTTTTAACATGGCGTGGTTATTCAGAAGAGTAATATTTTAGAGATCATTAACAAAATGAATGTGTTGAGAGTAACTAATAAGGTCCGTCGATGTGTTATGCGAGGAATTAACACTCATATTTTTAGTGTAATAGATTAATGTAAAATATGTAATGAAAAATTATGGTATTTATCTGGAGACGCTTTTCAGAAATTTTTTACCTGGTTCTAAAGACAAATCGCATGGGTCGTCGGTAGCTGAGTTGAAACGACAAAGTTTCGCTTTTGAGTAAATATCTTCCATATCTGTTGAGATTTCATCCATCTAAAAACATAAATAAATGATTGCATATTATGAAAATAATATTCGTTTAAATAATGTTCCCGTTGAAAATTAATTTTCATGAGCTTACGGATTTTCAATTGAAGAATCTAAAGCGCAAAATGTGTGGAATTATTTTTAATACAAAATTATTTTTTGATTGAATAAAAGTTAAAAAATAACAATTAAATTATGCTTTTATTTACGCATTAAAGAGCGAGAATTTTTTTGAATGGAAAACCGGAGGTGAAATCAAAAGTTTAAAAATGAGAAATGCCAACAGAAATGTTGCAAACAACCAAGAATTGTACTCATACGAGGGGTGATCCAAAAAAAATTTTCAAGTTGCAGTATTTGGCAAGAAGAAATTGTGGATGGGAATATTGTTACCTAGAGTGGAGAAAGATAGCCCTAGTTGTCTTAGACTGATTTTTCGTGCAAATAGTTCAAATACACAAACCTAAAACAGCGATAGTAATGGCAAGAAGTCTAGCGAAGTGGTTTCGCACAGAAGTGTCCCCATCAGATATTCACAGATAAATCGTTGAAGTGTACTGGTACGAAGCAATAAATAAACGACAGATGGCGAAATGGTGTGGACCTTTTGAAACGGGTAAAGATATTGTTATAAAGATTTTGATGGAATGTCTGGAATCCTCTCCACATATAGTCCTGATTTGGCTCCAAATGATTATTCCCTTTTCCACGCATTGCAAAGATACTTATCCGAAACAAGGTTCATACCAGACAGTGATGTTCAAAAATGTGCTGAGAACCGACACAATAGCCAGGGACCTGATTATTACCAAGATGGCTTAAATGAATTGGTACATCTGTGTATTAAATGTCTCAATAGGTTTGGTGTCTATGTAGAGAAGTGACAACCGCATATATCTCTTTATTACCATTTGTATCCTGTGTCTATTTTTATTAAAACATTTTTCCTTCGCCTTGTATATATTTTTGGATCATCCCACGTATTATTAACTTATTTTAATTTCAAATTGAATTTGATATTTTTTATTTATTTATTGCAGTTTAATTTTCTTTTCGCCAGCTCTGAGAGAGATTTCGAAATTTTACTATTATTATTTTTATTTCTTTTCTAAATTCCCAATGACAAAATAATTATTAATTTTTGATTATTCATTTTATAATTCATTAGCGTCCCATCGGCATTTTTGGTACAATACATTGATATTGCATATTTCACTCCATTTCAGTCATATGATAAAAGACAGTAAATTTCTCCGTAAGGTTTGAATGTTATTCCGAACATATTACTATTCTTAAAAAAATCTCTTATAGATATTTTGTTTAGAATCTACTGATCCTAAAACAAAAGTCTGTAACATTTTTAAATACTTAACACATTAAAGGTGGGAGTCGTAGTACTACGATTTATCTCGACAGTAGCTTAAAGGCGGGAGTCGTGGTAATACGATTTATCTTGACTATAGCTTAAAGGCGGGAGTCGTAGTACTGCGATTTATCTCGACTGTAGCTTAAAGGCGGGAGACGTAGTACTGTTATTTATCTCGACTGTAGCTTAAAGACGGGAGTTTTAGTACTGCTATTTATCCTGACTGTAGCTTAAAGGCGGGAGTCTTAGTACTGTTATTTATCTTGACTGTAGCTTAAAAACGGGAGTCGTAGTACTACAATTTATCTCGACTGTAGCTTAAAGGTGGAAGACGTAGTACTGCGATTTATCTCGACTGTAGCTTAAAGGCGGGAGTCGTAGTACTACAATTTACCTCGACTGTAGCTTAAAGGCTGGAGTCTTAGTACTGTTATTTATCTTGGCTGTAGCTTAAAGGTGGGAGACGTAGTACTACAATTTATCTCGACTGTAGCTTAAAGGAGGGAGCCGTAGTACTGCTATTTATCTCGACTGTAGCTTAAAAACGGGAGTCGTGGTCATACGATTTTGTCTAAATTTTTTTATGATTACGCAAAATATCGCCCGTTCTAGGACGTAAAACAAGGCGGGGCGGTCGCCGCGTTACCTACCATACTTTCGTCAAGATCCCCCGCCTTTGATGTGTTAAACAAAAGTAGATTGCCAACTTCATGAAAGTATGATGTTCTCTAAAGTATACAGGAAGAATTTTCTCTCAAAGGATACAACACATGAGATATTACACGCATAGTTGGCAATACGGAGGAGATGTGATTATCATTTTTATTTACTTGTAGTTCTTTTAATGACACTAATGCTTATTTACACAATGTTCTACCTTTAAAATATAAAATCTTACAAATATTAATTTTTGAACATAAAAAAAATATTTTCAAAAATGATACATGCTAACACTGAAATCGTGACATTCACATGCTGATTCTGAGCAATTTTGGATACTAACCCATGCAAAACTGATTATTGATTCTGTATACTATATACACTGAATGTTAAAAAATGTAGGAATAATATTTCACCATGGATAGTTATACGATCTTTCCATGTAATGCTTGATTATTTTGCCGTTCATTTATTGAAATTAAGAAAGGAACTTTAGCAAAGAAAACCAAGTTCAATCTCACTTCATTACGCTCTTTTTCCGGCAGAACGTCTGAACCGATGAAAGAATATGCCTTGAACCATCTGTAAACCAATTCGTTTTCATCTTTAAAATCTTTCCATGCAAATGATGTCGCATTCTTCCATGTTTCCAAAAAGAGGTCGGATGATTCCTGCATCGTGTTCATCTAATTTGAAAAAAAATAGTTGTTAAAATTGTGCAAATAGAAAATGGAAAGGAATGATTTAAAAAATGTTGCTTATTCATTCTTTACTATATTTAAAATGTAGAAACAGTTACTTTATTTCCCATTAAAGACTCAAAAAGAAAATTATTATCAGCAAAAAGTATACGTCTTTGAGATTTTGATAAATCACCAAGTTTTAAATCTGTCTGTCTCTGTTTCAAACTAATTTTGGAACTAAACGATGGATATGGCTCTAGAAATAAGGAAGCACGTAACGAAATGTTATAAGAACTTCATACTTCAATGATGCAACAAGATAGAAGTAATATCCATACATAATGATCAATTTTAAAGCAAGATTAAGGATATTCTGTTACCAGACTTGTAATTTTGAACCAGTCAGATGACAATGACAACATCAGGGCTTGCAGACTCCCTCTCCAAATTAGCGCACCACACCATAGTTAGGGCATTTGCTGGATTTAATGTGTTTCAGACCCATTTACACAACGGTTCATCTGTGGAATCGTGCCTCATATCTGGAATTCTCCAATGCCGAAGATGAAATCTAACTACAAGTCACCACCAAGAAGGTTGGGAAGTCAGGTTAGTCTTCCCACCTTTGGTGTGGGAAGATTATTTTATTTATCTGCCTTATGGAGCTTCTTTTTTTTTCATAAATTTACCCGTTGTAATCGCTGAAAACTGACAGATAGACAGTGATTTCCAACTAGATTGAGGGTGCTACAAATTGGTTCAAAAACATATATACTTTCAAGGTTGATCCAAAATAGTAGGCAAATAGATTATTGTGCTATAGGTTGGTTCATATAAAAGTATATTTTCAGTTTGATTCAAAATCGTCAAATAGATTACTGTGCTACAGGTTGGTTTAAATAAATATATGTTTTCAAGTTGATCCAAAAAAACGTCGGCAAATAGACTATTGTGCTACAGGTTGGTTCAAATAAATATTTTTTTTTCAGGTTGATCAAAAAAAGTCGGCAAGTAGACTATTGAACTACGGGTTGGTTTATATACATATATTTTTTTCAGGATGATACGAAATAGTCGGCAAACAGACGAAGTCTTGTAACAAGTCACCAACAAGAAGATTGGGAAGTCAAATTTGTCTCCTCACCCTTGGCGTGGGAAGACAAAATTTTACTTGTCTACCATATGGAGTTTTTTTTCATAAATTTTCTCTTTGGAATACCTGAAAACTAAAAGATAGACAGTGATTTCCAACTAGGTTGAGGGTTAGTTCAAATAAAACTATATTTTCAGGTTAAACGAAAATTGCAGACAAATAGAAAAAAATTGTAAAAAAATGCCATTATTGTGAATTTCAAAACATTAGGATATACTAAATAATAGTGATAAGCTTCCTCTTGTCTATGTCATTAAATTTACTTAATAATTTCAGTATTTAATAACAGCAAGTATCTACTTGAAAAATTTTGAAGTTCTGCTAGGCCACTAAAACTTGACGAAAATATAAAATTCTGGAATCAAAAAAATTTCTGCTATCTATCTCTGTTTTGATTTATTGTGTTCACTGAGAGATGTATATAATTCCATAATTATATTTTTAGATCAAAACTGGTCTAAAAATAATATTTAATTAATTAATATTTCGAAATCGAATTTTCGTCGAACTGTCTGTGTATGGTTCATATACAGGAAAGTAATAATTATTAGTTGGGTTACTGGTAAGAAATCGATACACCTACAAGAAAAAAGTTAAAAATTATTACCATTATCACTCGGTTGAGTTCAGAAAGATCACTTCCGTAATCCCAGAATATTTTTGCTAATCTGTGCGTGAGCTCCGACGATCTCCGCTCCGTATCTGTGAGAAATTTCATAGCTTCGTAGGTGTTAGTGTTGGATCCACTCGGATATTTTTCACCAAGAAAACTGCACTTGGCAGTTACGGTGACCATATGGTTCAGTAAAGCGAAGATCAGCAAGTACAGCATCATCTAGAAAGATGCTTTAATGTAAAGACAATGATTTAAATTATAAAAAGAATGGTAAATATCAACAAGTACAACATCATCTAGAAAGATTAATACAAGAACTTGGTTAATGATTTAAATTATAAGAATGGTAAATATCAGCAAGTACAACATCATCTAGAAAGATGCTTTAATGTAAGGACTTTGCTAATAATTTAAATTATAAAAAGAATTGTAAATATCGGCAAGTACAACATCATCTAGAAAGAGGCTTTAGTAGGACATTGTTAATGATTTAAATTATAAAAAGAATGATTCATTAGAGAAATTGAATATTGAATGCTATCTTTCATTAGGTTGGTGCATAATTATTATGAAAGCGTTTCTTTGACGAATTATTTCAATAAAAATTTACAATATCTTATAAATTTATGAATGAAATTATTCTTTTTGGTTATGAAAAGGCATGTCGACATCCATACTCATATTCTTCATATTATCCTGCACCTCTTTGAGAAAGGATGGGAAGCAGAAAAGTCATTTGACAATCTCAACGACCTTTTCGGTAAGGGCTCAATCAGCGAAAGTCGATGCAGAGAATGGTTTGCTTGTTGATAGAAGCTTAGAAAATAAAACAGGAAGAGGTTGACCATTAGATTTCGATGACCAGGCACTTTTGGCAGTTGTGGAAGGAGACGAAAACTGAACAATTCAAATGCTAGTCAACAACTTTAGTGTGGACCATTCAACCATAATTAGGCTATTGAATCAGTTATTGAAGTATATGGGGACTGCGGTCCGAATTAATCATTAAAAATTTTACTGTTGAATTTTTATACTTCCTTTTTTATAATAAATAGCATTCAAAATGTCCTGATAATATCATTTAAAATATCTAACAATTATGCGCCAACCCAATAATTAAAAGCTTTCGAGCGCAATTGTATCAGCATTTAATCGATTTATTTTCAAAACTGTTTTTTTTTTTTTTCTCAATTGGTTTTCAGTTTCGTGTGAAGAAAAATATTTCACCTCTGAGCTTTAGAAAAAGCAAAATTATTAATTAGCGGTGAACCAAATTGCACAAAATTTCAATAATATTTTTTTATTACATTGCAGAATGAATATACGTGGGTTTGAGTATTCATATCCAACCCAGTAATGATGAGAATTTGATGTTATATATTGTTTCATTATCAATAAAAGGGACATCACACAACATTTAGGACGAGCACAGCATTTAAAATAATGAAAAAGTAAGTTTGGCTGCCTTTTACGCTAAGTATCACGACATCAAACCATAGAAAAGCGTTCGTTCTTCATCGTATCGTATGGCGCGAAATCTTCCAACTGTCTACGTCTGACGGAGGAAGTGAGCTGCATCACGTCACTCTCTTGCCTGTTGCCATCCTTAGGACTAAATCTATCCCACATAAATTTATTACTGTAATTAAACAGTATCCAGGAGGGTGGCATTAAATTAATATTAATTTATTTTTCAAACTTTATGCATTTTTGCCAATGTAATCTCTTCCAAATTGCATCTACTTCTGTGACAGTTTTTTTCTCTCTAATTATCAGAAATCTAATACTATAATACGAGGAATGGTTGCCAAGTCGAAAATCGCAACAGAATTAATAAACTCCGGTAAACTTGGGGGTCTGGGATTTTTGGCCACGAGGAATCGATTGGCGCCGGTTTTGAAGCGCTATTGTCGAGCAGTTCGGAGTTACAGATAGGATATTTTCAAACTTTATTAGTTCGCCATAATGGCTACTTAAATTTTCAAGCGGTAACGTGCTGCCATCTATAGCCAATATGGCGAACTAATAAAGTTTTATGTTTATGCTGTTATAGGTTTATAATATGTTTCTTATGTATGTATATATGTTTGGTTTTTCTAAATAAATTTGTCAAAAATATTGAACTTCAACACACTTCAATCTTTACCTTTACTTTACCTTTGTATAGAATAGTTCCCTTTCCAAACTCTAACTTTGTTTAGAATAGTTTACAATGGTGCACTTTAACCGGTTATCTTTTCACCAATAGTTTCACAAATTTTCTTATGGCATGTATTGTTTTGATAAATCACAATTGAAAATTTAAATCTTCGAGTTAGCTTCGATACCTGTTTTCTCCGAGCGGAGCTCGGTCACCCGCTGGTGGTGTTAAAATCGTATTTATGAAACTTTCCAGAGTTGGTAGCAAATTTATTTATATTGAATTAATATTAAAACGATGATTACTCAGAATCGAAAGGTGCCATATCAGGTGAATCAGAATTTGGGGAACTTATTTTTTAAATGTTTGTTTAATAACTTAAGAATAATTATTCTACTGTAAAAATATCCATTATCCTGATACAAAACCCAAGACATTTCACGGCACATATCAGACTTTTCAATGAACTGCATCACCCACACGACCCAAAGAACTAAATAATAATTCAATTGATTATTCCGCTCGTTACCAGGAATTTATATCACACAATATGACAATCAAATAAACCAATCAACATTACATTATATTTTGTGAAACTCTGACATAATCATTCTTTCTGCCTTTTATAACCTTTTGAGTACCATTCATTTGATTATCTAAAGGCATCCTCGAAGTTTCAACAACAGTAATAATGTGTTTGAAAATGGATCGTTTTGAGAAAACACATTTCGGGATACATTTCCAAATTGTTGTGTTTAGAACAAATTCAATTTTATTGAAACAACTCGAGAAGCATTGCAACCTTAAATGATCTTTTAAAACTGTTTGCGTTAAACCAAATGATGCAACAACTTGTTCAAAAAGGCTTCGTATCCTCCAACTACCATTTCTTTCGTCTTATTAATATCTTATACTCCCTCTGTCCCAAATTAGTTGCTACATTTGAATACTTTTGTACTGATTATTGATTCTGATGTTTTTATGATTTTGTTTGAACATTTTTCAGAGATTTCAGGGTACTGGGCTATCAAACAACAACATTTATTTACCAAGCATTCGCTGCTTAAATCAGTACCAAGTTAATTAAAGTTTTGAGCACTCTTAAGAAACGCCCCATTTTGTAAGGACTCTTCCCACAATCGCATAAAACTATATTCTATAATAGCTAATGAATTATGAATTCATTAGGAAGAAAATGATCTTACTTAATTATGATTATTTTCAAAATTACTATTCATAATTTACAATTATCGTCGCATTACTTCTCATTCATATAATTTTACATTCGAGTTAACATTTATTCTAATACCTAGTATACCGTCTTATATTCATTATAGTATTTTAATTTTACTGGTAGCTATTTGCTAAACTGCATCAGAAGGTATTTATGACTCCACCTACTTGAAATGTAGTAACTAATATGGAACAAAATTTTTGACTTAAATGTAGCAACTAATTTGGGACGGAGGGAGTATATTTGTATCATTCTTCATATAATATATTATTCATATACCATGTATTATATTACATACTATAGATATATATTATGTCATAGATTATTCGTATATCATGTATCCTATTCATATATTGTTCATTCATATATATTCCATCATTATCCTTATTGATATCTTATCAGTTAATAATTGATTATAATTCATTGATTGATCATTAATCGAATCCATCAAATCATGAGCAGATCTACGATGAATTTTCTATTCTCTTTAAACTTGTTATACTATTTAAATATTGTAGTTTTCCTTTAAAAGTGTTTTACAATATTCCAAATGTCTTTGAAACATAAACTTCATAGCAAAAAAACTTAATGAGCATTTTTTGCTCAATAACAATCAACATTTTTTGAAAAGCAATTGAATGAAAATTCTTTAATCATTAAAAATAATTTTATTTTCAGAAGATAAAAGGAAATAAATTACTAACTGTTGCCAGATATTACTGAAGTCGTAAAAACGTTAGTGAAAATTTGCAGAAGATAAACGCAATTAATATATTTTAAATTAATAATTACTTTAATCATGTAATTTTTAATAATTACATTTTAATTTAATTTTAATCAGTGCATCATTTTGACGTTTTATTTATTTTCTTAAATTTTGACGGGTAAAAATACATCAGTTTAAAAATATGTCATTTTTCAGTCCATACTTGAGAGTATAAAAATACGTAGAATAATTTGCCTGAAAAATCTCAACTTAAAAAATTTATAAATAATGATTTTTTGGAGAAATAAGCAAGTTCTTTTATTCAGCAAATATTTATGCATCCAATTTCGGAACGTTAAGTATTAAAACTTTTTCTAAACTTCTATTTTATGCTACTTTTTTAAACTTTTATTATCTAAACTTCTATCTCTATTTTTTTATTACTTACTTTTTGATTGATTTCGTTGTTTTCTAGGCTATGATAGATTCTTGTAATTTTTCAGTCAATACAGTTACGTTAAAAATACTGAGGTCTTTTTCCTAGAATAAAATTTAAATAAAATACAGACTATCTATGTAATTTCTATACTTCACATGTTATTTAATAACTATCAACAAATTTCAAATTTCAATTCTTTCTTTGAACAGAAAAAAATTTATATTCTGTCTCTGTCAACTAATACTGATTTGAATTTAATTCAATAATCTATTATGAGGCGGTAAAGATTTTATCACCAATATGATGGTGCTTGAAAGTTTTTTAATGACAAATTACTCGAGTTAATTTAATGATATATTTTTGTGGTCATTTTTACATTAAAAGCTGCCAGTACAATATATTTACATACAAATGTACTACACGTTTGTATTCAAAACTTCAAGCTTAAGACATTATAATGGTATCAAATGCAATACATAACAGACATCAAATTAATTAATCGAAACAACTCAAAATCTAAGTTTAAATTAATGTTAGCAAGATAATTATAAATTTTACCAAAGAATTAAATAATACACCTTAGGAAGCTACTTACCTGGTTTATTTAGGATTTGATCCGATTTGAATCGCTGATAGATGAAAAATATTTTTCTTTAAAAAGGAAATTTGCTTACAACGTAATAATTTAATAATGACTATAAATACTACTATTTTGCATTATATATATATATCTAAACATTGTATTATCATAGTCATACACATACACATGTGTGTATGATCGTATCAACATCATACAAATATACCTAGTGTATCATTATCATCATTAAAATAGTTTATTAGGTTTTTTTGAAGTTTACTCAAAAGAGATTTGTTTGCGGATTTCTTTTTCCGTCCCTCAAAGCTCTTATATAATCTTTTAGATTTAGGACATTTGGGCTTCATGGCCATTATATTTTTTCATTCGAAGAAAAAGTAGCAAGTTTTGAGCCATAATTAATAACAATGAAGCCTTTTCAGTACAAGTTTTTATTCAGTACTTCAGCCTTTAATATAGTACATTTTTTTGCAAAGTCCTAACGTGGCTGTGTCTTTCTGTCTTTATTTGTTCTTTATCAAACACAGATAAGTATTTATTTATTGCCTATCTTAATTGTCGAGAATTGATGTTACAATTATAGTTGGTGATGGTAATGATTTATTTATGATATTAAAAAAGTTATTCGCATTAGTATGATTTACTCCTAACATGGCGGTAGGGCCGCAGTGGCCTGGTGATAAAGTCTCAAGCGTCCTCCCCCTGGTGTGGTGTGGAGAGGGGAGTGCCAGCTCAGGTGTCGTCCTCGTCATTTGACTGTGGTTCAAAATGACGAGGTCCGTCTCAAAATAGTCAAAGTTCAGTAGTTTTGTTACACCGGACGTCAATATAACTAAACCAATCTTAACATGCCGACGTCCTGGCATAAGAGTGGAGCGTCTTCCTTGTGATTTGGGCACCTCGATTCTTCTTCTGGTTCTATCTGTGAGTTGTGTGAACGTGCACCTTGTAAAAAGGGGTTCAGCAAGAGAATGTGAAGCATGAAGTTGCTAAGTCGTACTCTTGGCTCTAGTTGGAGAGGGACGTTCATTCCGGCTTAAGTCGCTGACATTATCTGTCAGCGGGTTTGTAAAGTGCCATTTGTAACAGCAACACCTAACCTTTTCACCTCAATTCATTTCAATCCTTAAAAATATTAAGCATTCCAAGTATACAAGTGTTGGAAAACTGAGTCAGCAGATTCATATGTTATAAACTTGGCGCCCACGCGCTCTGCTGACGTCAGTAGATATTCCTTCCGCCAGATCCTCAGATGCTTGAGAGATTTTGTGTGAGACCGACGTATCGTTAAACGTCGGAAGATGGCCAAATTAATTATCATATAAGCGCGTTGTAAATAATGCATGTAAATATTATCCATTATCATATTATGTCTGTGCCCTAGAAGAAATAAAAAAGGATTATACCGAAACTGCACTCTTTTTCTTCAAACCATATTTACAGAGATGTTTTTATCGATGAACCCGTGGCAGCAAAGGTAAGAGATTATTTACCTTTTATTTTATTGATTTTGGATTAGAAACTCAAAATCTGGCATCCCCTGCCTTGATATTCTTATTTGAGATTGAGAGTGCATTTATAAGATTGAAAAATTTTCGCAAACATACTTGCGTAATTTTCTAATTTGAGATGGATATAGACGCCATTAAAAAGTTAAGAGCTCCTTTAAGGACAGCTCTTACGAGAGTGCTGAATAAAGCATCAGAATTACTAGAAAAAAAAATTGAGGATACAGATATTCTTGCGGCACAGATTGTTCTTATAGAACAAAAATACAAAGACCTTAAAGATTTAGATTCTAAAATTTTAAATATTATGCAAGAGGATAAAACATGTACACAACAAACGTTTGATAGAGAATACGTAGTTATCATAGATTATGAAGAGAAATATTTGGAAACAAAAACGAAACTAGAAAGGCGTTTGAATTTACTTGAAAAACCAAAACGCGAAGAAAATATAACGAAGGACACTTCCAACAATTACACAAATGGTAATAGAAAAATAAAGTTACCAGAAATTGTATTAAGCCAGTTTAATGGCAACTTAAAGGAATTTCTACCATGGTGGGGACAATTTAAAAAATCCACGAAGACCCCGAAATAGTGGATGATGACAAATTTCAATACCTATTGCAAGCGACAGTAAAAAACTCGCCGGCCAGAATGCTTGTTGAATCTTTTCCCCCATCTGGTAGAAATTACGATGAAGCCATAACAGCTCTTAAGCAGCGTTTTGGAAGAGACGATTTATTGATAGAAGTCTACGTTAGAGAGTTACTTTCAGTTGTAATAAATAACGCTAACCCTCAAGGCCAAAAGTATTCACTAGTGAAACTTTATGATACTTTAGAGGGCCAATTAAGGTCGCTGAAAACGTTAGGAGTAGCTAAAGATGATTTTTCTGCTATTTTGCTTTTTCCTCTATTGGAATCTTGCCTCCCACAAGATCTACTAAGAATTTATGAGCGCACTCAACGCGAATTAACTGCAGAATCTACAGGAAATGATAGGCTAGCACATTTGTTAAATTTTCTTAAACAAGAAATAGAATCCGAACAGAAATTAGTTATTGCGCGTTCCTCTTTCGACTTGGATAACCATAACAAAAAACCTATTAGTCATTCGCGAGAAAATAATCCAAGGTCCAAACCATCAGCCACTGATTTAATTAACAACTCTACTAGACGAAATACTTATTCAGCTGAATCGAAGTATAAGGAATGTGCTTTTTGCAATAAGTCGCATTTAAACCAAGAGGATTGTAGGTTCGCGAAGAGTTTAACATTCGAGAAAAAGAAGGAAATACTTTTAAATCGCGGAGTCTGTTTCCGATGTTTAAAATCTAAACCTAGACATATCGCGCGTTTTTGGAAGCATACATTTAATTGTTCAATATGTAAAGGGAATCATTTGCCTATAATGTGTAAAGGTAATGATGAATTTTCGGAAAATAAAAATAAGGAAAGGAAGTCGGAAGATAAAATTGTTGCGGAGAGTTCTTTAACTAATAAAACATGCATGCGGCAAGTTTATTTACAAACATTAGTGGTTAAAATTCGCGGAAAGGATGAAACTAGAAACATTCGTGTATTAATTGACAGCCGGTCAGAAAGGTCATACATGTCAAAATATGCAGCAGAAAGTATGGAATATGAGGTAATTAATGAGGAATCTATTTTACATTCTTTATTTGGGGATTTATAAAAGTCTGAGAGCCATAAAAAATATTTGGTTCATTTAAGTAATGTAGATAACAGTTACCATTGTAATTTTGAAGTGTTAGATCAGGAAACAATTTGTTCCAATATTTCGAGAATAAATTTGTTCCCCTATGTAAAAGATCTTAAATCTAAGAAGATATTTTTAACTGATGTATCACATACTTCTGATGATCAATTACTGTATAAATCATCCCCTTTAGAGATTCATTTGCTAATTGGGGCAGATGTTGCGGGTAAGCTGTTAACTGGGAGAGTAGAGGAGCTTAGTTGAGGGTTAGTATGTGTAGGAACTAAGTTAGGTTGGACGTTGATGGGAAAGACGAATGAAATAGAAAAACATGACAGCACAAAAACTGTTCTATCCTGTCACGTTAATGACGTAAACATTTCTGATTTATGGCGATTAGATACACTTGGAATTTGTGAACCGAGTCAAAATAAAACTCGCGAAGAAATAGAATTAGCGGCTAAAGAACATTTTTCCCAAACTGTTAGTAGAAACAAAGAAGGGAGGTATCAAGTGCGTTTGCCTTGGGTGGAGGGTCATCCCCCATTAACGAATTGTAAGGACATTTCCGAAAAGAGACTTGTTAATTGTATTAAATCTCTTAACAAATTGGGGAAAATTAAAGAATATGAAACCATTTTTGATGACTGGTTAGATCAGGGTATTATTGAGGAAGTATCTAGCTCAGAACCAGAACATTATTTACCTCACCGTCCTGTTTTTAAAGAAAACTACGACAAAGATTAGGCCAGTCTTCGATGGCTCTGCCAGAGATAAAAATTCACCATCAATTAATGATTGTTTAGAAAAGGGGCCCAATTTGATAGAGCTAATTCCCTCTCTCCTAAATAGATTCAGAATGGGAAAATACGGAGTTATTGCCGATATTGAAAAAGCATTTTTGCAGATTGAGCTCCATGAACAGGATAGGCCTTATTTAAAATTTTTGTGGTGGCAGGAAGGGAAAAAGAGCAGTTAAGAATCTTTCAGCGCAGGAGAGTTGTTTTTGGAATAACCTCAAGCCCTTTTTTACTAGGAGCCACTCTTGAATTTCATTTGAAAAATGCTCCCCCTGTCTACAAAGAAACAGCCCTAAAACTTCTGAAATCATTTTATGTGGACAATTGTGTCCATAGTGTGGACAGTAAAGAAGAACTGGTAAAGTTCATTGAAGAGTCACAGGAAATACTTGGCCCAGCAAAATTTAATTTGCGAGGGTGGGAGCATACCCCTTTTGAAGAATCTGATTTAATAGAAGAGAAATCCGTTTCAGTGTTAGGCTTAAAATGGAAAATAAAAAGTGACTCTCTAACTGTTGACTTACGAGATTTAGATTCCACCATAGAAGATAAACCTTTAACAAAAAGAATCATTTTATCGATTGTGCATAAAATATTTGACCCAATTGGATTTACCTGTCCGTCTACATTAATGCCAAAACTTCTACTACAGGAATGTTGGAAATTAAAAATAAGTTGGGATACTGAATTGCCATCTTACAGAGCAAATAAATTTTTGAAATGGAAAAATCAACTGAAATTTTTAAATGATATTTATATTCCTAGAAGTCTAGATAAAAATGAAGCACTTAGAAATATAACTTTGCATGTATTTTGCGATGCTTCGGAGAAATCGTACGCTACGTGTATTTTTCTCAGGAGTGAAAGTGACGATTCAGTTCATTGTAATTTGATACAAGCTAGATCAAGAGTCGCCCCACTTAAATCAATTACGATATCTAGACTTGAACTGTTGGCTTGTAATATAGGTGCTCGACTATGTCAATCCGTGAAAGAGAGCTTGGGATTAGAAGACGTTGCAACGCGATATTGTTCTGATTCTAGTAACGCACTTTACTGGATTAAAAAGAACGAAAACTGGGCTACATTTGTTTTCAATCGTGTAAAAGAAATTCGTCTTTTAAGCAACCCAGACGATTGGAATCATATATCCGGACAAATGAACCCAGCAGATTTACCATCTAGAGGTTGTGATTTTAAAGACCTAGCCAAATCCAACTGGTGGTTAGGACCTCCTTGGTTAAAAGAATCCCCTGAAAATTGGCCCAAAACAAATATTTTTCCAGATGAAAATATTATAAATGGTGAAAAACGTAAAACAATTGTTAGCATTACGAATACAGTAAAGGAGTCTAAAATTTACAACATTTTCTCTTCTTATCCTAAACTTCTTCTAGTTATGTCCTGGATTTACAGATTTTTCAATAACTGTAAGGTAGAAAAGAACAATAGAAAATTAGGAAGCATAACATTGGAAGAAAGAAACCTAGCAGAACTTTCATTGTTAAAGTTAGTACAACAAGAATCTTTCACTGGACCTCAAGATAAGCGTCTACAAAAATTCCAGTTATTAGAAGATGAATATGGACTTTTGCGAATTAAGACAAGACTCTCATTAAAGGAAGATTTAAAGAACTTTAAATTTCCTATCGTGTTACCCAGTGAACATTCGTTAGTTGAAAAACTTGTTCGCTGGAAACACTGTTCTCTAGGCCATGCAGGTGTTCAAATAGTGATGAGCAACCTCAGAGAAGAATTCTGGATTCTGAAATACAGAAAGACTGTCCGTAAAGTTGTCAAGAACTGTGTTACTTGCAAGAGATTTGACGCACGACCAATAGAAACTCCAACAGCTCCATTGCCAGTTGACCGTCTCAGAGCTGCTTCTGTCTTCGAAATTACAGGAGTAGATTTCGCCGGTCCTCTTTATTTAAAGAATAATCAGAAGTCCTGGATTGTCATCTATACCTGTGCAGTATATCGAGCTATACATCTCGAGCTGACCACTTCACTATCAACAGAAAGTTTTCTTCAATCGTTCAGAAGATTTGTGGCTCGTCGAGGAAGACCCACGATTGTGTATTCGGATAATGGAACTAACTTCGTAGGTGCAAACAACCTAATCAAAAAGATCAATTGGAGTAAGATAGTTCAATACAGTACAGTCAACAAGATAGACTGGAAATTCATCCCTCCGTCTGCTCCATGGTGGGGTGGATTTTGGGAACGCTTAATCGGGATGGTCAAGCGAATACTACGTAAAGCTCTAGGTCAGACGTCCCTCAACTTCGAAGAACTGACTACCATCATGTGTGACTGTGAAAGTGTCATCAATAGTCGACCACTCACTTATATAAGTGATGATCCTAATGATCTAGAACCCACTCCTTGTATGTTTTTGCAGGAAGTTAAAGAAATCGGTACACCTGAACTAGATCTTCTGGACTCTAAAGCCCTGAATAAAAGATTTATTTATCGACAAAAAATTCGAAGTGACCTGAGAAAACGTTTTCGCTCAGAATATTTGGGACAGTTGAGACAATATGAGAAAAAGACACGAATCTCACCATCCATCGAATTAGGCGAAGTTGTCTTGATATCCACTGACAACGTAAAAAGAATGGACTGGCCATTAGGTAAAGTCATCGAAATCTTCAAATCGCCCGATGGACATATCAGACTTGTGAAACTGAAAACCAAAGGTGGAGAAGTCCTACGTCCAACGTTGAGGCTGTATCCTTTAGAAATTAGTGAATCCCAAAAAGAACTGTTACAACCTGTGAAACAGTGTGAAACACGAGAGAATAACTTTCCTTGTGATGATTCCTGCACACCTAAAAGTGATTCTCATGATAAAGCTGAACCTGATGAACCAACTTCTAGGTATTGTAGAAGATTAAAAAGGGTAAAGAGACTCATGTTATAAACTTTTTTTAGAACTGAACTTTTTCTTTTTTAGAAGAACTCTTTTTAGAACTGAACTTTTACATTATACACATTTATGGACTATAATTGAAACACATTCAATACTAAATAACTAATTTTGAATAATACTTTGGTTTATCGTGATTATTGCAAATATTTTGTTACTTTGATATATTCTCTTTATTGTAATATTTTCTTGATTTATATTCGTTAATTTAAACATATTGTTAATTCAATTATTTTGATATCTGTATTTTAGTAACAGAAATTTTTCTTGTTAATTTGAAATTTGAATTTGTTATTTGAATTAATTTGAATTTATGTTTGAGTTTCCTGTAATTGAAACTCAAAGGTGGGAGGATGTTGGAAAACTGAGTCAGCAGATTCATATGTTATAACCTTGGCGCCCACGCGCTCTGCTGACGTCAGTAGATATTCCTTCCGCCAGATCCTCAGATGCTTGAGAGATTTTGTGTGAGACCGACGTATCGTTAAACGTCGGAAGATGACCAAATTAATTATCATATAAGCGCGTTGTAAATAATGCATGTAAATATTATCCATTATCATATTATGTCTGTGCCCTAGAAGAAATAAAAAAGGATTATACCGAAACTGCACTCTTTTTCTTCAAACCATATTTACAGAGATGTTTTTATCGATGAACCCGTGGCAGCAAAGGTAAGAGATTATTTACCTTTTATTTTATTGATTTTGGATTAGAAACTCAAAAACAAGAGTGTGTCATTTTAAATCATAGGAAAAAAGCTGATGAAAAATACAAATTCAATTCGCAATGATTAAACTAAAAACTAAAATCAAACATCATTTGAATCATACTAATAGAGTATTCCTCGAAATAAAATTAAAATGTGAACCTTTCTTGAAAATTTTCCGAAAGGAGTAAAAAAAAAAATTGAAAAGACTTATTGAAATTAAAATAAAAATTCAAATGATAACATGAAATCTTATACCGCATTATATCCAATGACGATAATTATATTTTACCATACATTCTTTGATTAAAATTTCAAGAAAAAAGAATTACTTGTTTGTTTTTATATAAGAAGAGATATGCTATAATTTTGATTGCTAAATTACTTTCATTATTTCCATAAATTGAAAAGATTTTTGTTTATTTGACAGAAAGTTGAAGAATATTAGGATATTTTTAAAACTTCAAATATAAATAGTAAAAAAAGTTTTAAGATTACACCATTCTTATACTCTAAGCTTTGAATACTATTATTGGAAATATTAAATTTGAATTTGATGATTATAGTTAAAACTTTGTTACGCTATAAATTTTTTTGAGAATTATTTTTCAGTATATTTAAAAAAACATTTTTAGCAATATTATTTTTTGGTGACATTGATTTTATTTTTAAATCTCCCAAAATTCATTATTGATTGATTATTTATGCTAATTTATTTTCAGAAAACGCAAAAAAATATCTTTAAAAAAAATCAGAATAGTAATTAAATATTTACAAACCTATAGCTTTCAAATCAACGCTGTTGCTTCAAAACGGGACGTTAATATAACTAAATAAACAATTCACATCAATGGTTTGTGCAATTAGATACAAAACAACACGATGCAACTGTAACAAAGTAAAAAAAAAGACTTGAATCATCTACAGTCTAGTTATAAGAAAGAAAAAAAAATTAAAAGAATAATAACTACCAATTAATTAAAGGAAGTTGCTTACTGATAATTTTGTATGCATGATAAAGACTAATATAGTATTTTTTATCTTTTATTTAGCGAAAAAAGAAATTGTTTGTAACCTGCAACCATATGCATTCAAAATGTCAAACCGATAGCTGTTTTAATCATAAAAGGATGTCCGTGTAGTTGTGAAGGTTTATAAAACTTTTTTTTGTTTGAAGGTTAAGGTATCCGACTGCGTTCGAAGGACAATTTTTGAAAAATTGCATTTTTTAAAACCTATTTTTGATTTTTAGTTGTATTGTCAATTATAAACACTATAAATACAAAAAAAACTATTTGAAAATATAATATATTTTGAGAAATAGGAAAATGTGTAGTAAATGTTAAGGAAATTTAACCAAAACGGTTAACACTCTACACAAAATGGTAATTCACCAATCCTATTTTTCTTTGCACACAAGTAATAGAATATAATGATGAATGAAAGGAACCAAAATCTAAGAGCATTTTAGAGATGCAAAGAAGTGATGGGTAAAAATATACGTATATGTGCATTTTTTCCATCAATTCATAATTTAATTTTTCTAAAAACACCCATTTGGTTTTTGGTTTAGTTATATCAACGTCCCGTTTAAAGATGACGAGGGCTATTTTGGGATGGACCTCGTCATTTTGAACCACGGTCAGATGACGAGGACGACACCTGAACTGGCATCCCCCTCTCCACACCACGCCACACCAGCGGGAGGGCATTTGGCCTGACAGATTTAACGTGCAACAAGCCCCCTCACACGGCGGTTCTTCGGTGGAATCGAGTCTCGAACCTGAAGCCCTCCGGTTCCGAAGCCGAGACTTTACCATCGGGCCACCGCGGCCCTCTAAAAATACCCATAAAGGGAAAAGTATTTCACCAACAATAAAACCTTTGGTTCCTTTCACTGCCTATATTATTTAAAACGCACGCTGAAATTTTTATGCAAATATTTCTGTTAGTTTTTGAGATATCATGTTAACGGGCGGAGAATGTCTATGAAATTGAAGTTAATGACAAATTTTATTTGAAAAATACGATTTGTTGAAAATTCCCCATGTTTTAGAAAATCTGAACTACAAGAAATATCCTTAAAAAACTTAGCCTATGAGGTTGATAAGAAGAGTTTTTAACGTAGACGGATACCTTAAATTATTTTGTAGCTGGAAGTACTGTCTTGATTCGAACGGTGTGGAATTTTTTTTAAATAATCAAAATAGTCAAATCCTATATCCCAATCAATCGTCCTATTTCGCCCACTTTTTATTTCAGAGATCAGAAAAGATCAGAAAACTCCAAACCTAACAGTTGATAATCAGTGGTGACTTAACCTGTCCATCAGCCTTGTGGGAAAATTCTCCATTCCCAATCACAGCATCCATTTCGCCAATTTCTATTAAGCATGGAAGTTTAAGACTTATAGAAACATTATTGTTGGTGGGTTTATCCTATTCCATTCAAGTAAAATCACAAAATTATATTTCATTGAATATTCTCAAACTTGTCGAGTCCCACAACAGTTCACCATAACGATTTCGTCTGTTTTTAAATCCCCTCAGAGTTTGCATGTCCTTACAGTTACCTACCC
>JAPMOQ010026576.1:0-17611 GCA_026543055.1 Argiope trifasciata | reverse complement strand
CAATATTTGAAATAATTTTTGTTTTAATCCTTAGAAACTTAAATTCAAGAAGCCGAGTTCATTCATTTACAGATGGTTATTCCTATCAGGGTAAACAATACTTATGGGGAAATTACCTTCAAAAAGATAATTTTCAATTCTACGGAGATTTCTTCAAATACACTACAAGACTTACTGTTCACTTATGAATAGCAGAGTTCCAGATGGTATTAAGTAAGACAGTACCAAAATTTTCAAAAACATTTCAGATATTGTTGCTTTTGGTCAACAGAATTATAGCAAATCAGAAGGTTTAAAAATCAATAGAGGGAATATGCAACTTGTTTGCAGAAATAAGCAAGATGCATCTACATTGGTCACATTATTACATATTCAACAGTCCATTTCTCAAGTAGCTGACCCATTTTACAAAATCAATAGATTAATTAAAATTGCATATATTCTACTTATGCCAACATGAGCATGTAAAAGAAATTTCAGAACATTTGAAATTCTTAAAAATCACATGAAAACTACAATAATTAAGAACAGGCTTCAAAGCCTGATATGCTTTGGAATGCATAGTAACAGGTCAAGAAAATTAAATTTGATTAAAAAGTAAAACTTGCTAAAATATATTCAATACAACTCATATAAGAAGTTAAAGAACACATTAAAAAAGCATAAGTAAAATCAATTCAGCACATGAAATTTACAGAATTTCTTGAGTTGCAACAAATTTGGCACAATTCATACTTTCTCTTTGGTACAATGCTTGCATTATATCAATAAATGAGGGTGCCTCTTATTTAAGAAAAAGGAAGCAGAAAAGGGTAATTAACATGGTCTTTCATAAGGATTTTCGGTATACCTTAGCATGTATTAATATTCCTAGTTCTACCTTGCCCCTGATTCCTTCTTTTTCATCAACTTTCCTTCTTGACACTTTCAGTATTTTGTTCTATATAAAAGAGGCAAATAAAGTGTCATTGGCTATGGTTTCAATTTATTAGATTAAATATTTGATGGAGGGTGTTTTCCTTGCATTTCTCAAGAAAATTAAGCGCATTTTATGAAATTTTTTTCAGCACTTTCTAAGCTATTTAAAAACAATTTTTAAATTTAAGCACTTTTAATAACACTGTTTATCCTGTAAGATATATATATATACAGTTATTAAGTAGTCAGGAAATAAAAAATGTAATGAAGAATATTAAAGGATGTTTGAAATTGACTTTCCAGGAAGCACATCAAGGTGGAATTTCTATTCGTTCTGTTTACCACTACTTCCTTTACATTACTACACCATTAAAAATATTATTCAAAAATACTATACCACTACTTTATTAACATTTCAAATCCTTGATAGGAAACATAATCATATAAAATTTTAATACAAAAATCATGCCAATTTTATTAAATATGTAAATAAAAATTGTGTTCTATTCACAATTGTTTCTCAAAATCTTTAAATTTTCTCACTAAAAATTGTCCTAAACAATTCATTAGATTGTGTTAGTAATTAAAATTTCTGCTTGTTGAACAAGTACAATAGTTTCATATACTTAACTGCACTACTTCCTTTCACAAAAGGGATTTGATTTTTCATAAAGACATCAAGAAATCAGATTCTAGCTTTGTTTATGCCAATAGCAGCTAATTCTTTAGTCATCCGTTCCTCCCCAAAAATGAAATATTTTAATAAATGATGCATCCTGCTCAATCAGATGTTGGTTCATGAAAAATAAAAATAATTCTCAAAATTGTAGTTTTGTTAATGTATTGTCTTAAAATAAAAGGGGGAAAAACACTAATCCAATCTCATTTTTTTGACATTTGCGTGAAGAGGATTTGACTGTCATCAATACCCTCCATGAAATTTACATATTCTAAGAGAACAGCATCACACTGATATTCATCTTTTTATCCATTCTAATGTAAGAACAACACAGAACGGGGGTGATGAACCAGTGGTATATGTGCCATGAATGGCATGCGACATAAAATTTTGGGCATGCCAGCGATCAAAATGTTCTGCATGTGTCTACTTGATAACAGAACTTTCCCTAATTTGATTGGTTGAGAATTGAAGAATTTGAAATGCAACTGTTGTTTTTCAGTCTAGTTTAGTAAGGATTGAAAAATGTATTGAAACAAGAAAAAAGTTAGAATTGATTGAAACAGAAAGATTAACAAGCAACATAAGTAAAAACGGTAATAATGAAATTTTGGAAACATGGAATTTGCTTCCAGACACATTTAACTGTTTGAAGAAACTGGGCTCATACCATAATTTGTTTATGCAGTGTCACATAATTTTAACTACCTATACCTGTGAGTCATTATTTTTAGAGATGAATAACATCAGACTCGTTTAGAAATCGTTTGTCAAATGACTCCAATCCATCATACATTCTGATAAAAATAACACCTTACAATCCTAATATCAGTTATTTATCATCTAATCTCCAACAACAGAAGTCACTAATGTTACTTCAATTTGAATTACACTTATAATTAAAATCTCTACTACTATACAGTGTAAAATGTATTTTTTCATAGTTATAAAAGAGTTTTGTGTTGTTAGTATTTAATTTATTAACTTCCCAATAATCACAAGTGAAAATTATTTGACAGCACGTCTATAGTGCTGTGCATTTTGGCATTTGTAAAACAAGCAATAAACAGTCATGCTTGAAAAGAATATAACTTTATATCAGACATTTTATATCTCGTCAAACATATCTTTAGAAAAAAATGGCATGTTGATCCATAAAGGTTAGCCGATCCTGACATAGAGCATGCTTCATTTTTTTCACACCTACCAGTTTTCTCAGCAAAAACATTTTTTGCTGATACATAGTTTATTAAAGATACTCATTATACATTTTGGCATTTGTAAAACAAGCAGTAAACAATCATGCTTGAAAAGAATATAACTTTATATCAGATACTTCTGCCATGGAATGTAAAACTTTCAATATTATGTTGCCTGTTAAATATGCAATCTTTTTATCAATTGCCGAACATAATACAATGTTTAAAAAATTGGTATTAACTATTAAGAGAAAAATAATTTAACATGAGAAATTTTCTTTCAAAACTTAAAATACTATCTTATTAGCTTATATATATTAAAAGGCAAAACTGGACCAGGACTCTGAAACATTGCAAGAAATGGCTGGCATAATACAGTCTACAACACATCTAAAACCAGAGGAAAATATCTCTCCTTTTTGCATACTTCTTCATAGAGTATCATCATTCCCTCTTCCTGCATAACATTTGACAAGACATAACTGAACAAGACTGTGAAAGTCATAAGCATCCAGATTTTTAATTTCAGAGTTCCACACATGAGCATTTTGTGTCTTGTATTATAATAAAAGTAAACCAAGTAGGTAATTTAGAAGGTTTCTGATCAGCTAACTAAAACCAAAATTTGACATACAGCTACAATTTTAGTAAAAAGATTATGAACCAAATATCATTCATTTAAATTTCTGTGTTATGTTCATATGTATGTGCATGCATATAGAAACAATATATTTATTTCAAAACATACTGCTCTTTACTCAAGATACTAAAACCATGAGCTAAATTTACTGATATAGCTCTTTGAATTTTGAAATTCTTTTTAATTTGCACTTTTTAATATCTTACAATGGATTCTATTCATCGATAGAAAATGCAAATTTTGCATTAAGATACGAAACAAAATTTCATCACTTTAATTCCTAGCATTTCTAGGTTACTGTGTTTACAGAGAGATACACATAACACGAAAATTTTGTTTTATGGAGATCTGGATCATGGAGATAAAATCATACCCATTGAAAAATTTTGAGGTTGAGGCTCTTCCTTTTTTAAAATGAGAAAATAAAAAAAGAAATTTTATTGGCATAAATCTATTTGGGATATCATAGGCAAGAGTAACTGATGATTTTTAAGAACTATTGAAACAGCATGAACCTTTTGCTTTACTCTTTATATTTGGAAATTTGAACTATTCAGAGTATGCACTTTAAAAAATCCACAGTAAATTAACTACATACTTTTAAAATATATTATTAAAAAGTTATAAAAACTTCTCTTTAGGAGGAGGACAAAAACTTCTGGTAAAAAAAAATATTTAAATAAACTACTATTGGTGATTTACTGAATGATGTTGGAATACAACTAAAAAATGTGTTACAAAACACATCTACACACACTGGAGAAAAGCACAAACAAAATAAAATCATTTTTAAAAACCAAAGTAAATTGTTTCACACAAATACATAAAATCTTTAAAAAAATAGATCCCCCTTCCATCTAAGCAAGTAAAAGAAGATGAAAAAAGTGTCAAGTAAATGAAAGAGATGTATTTTCCCTATATTATCAGTAGTTTCTTAACCTGAAATAAATCTCATTCCACAAATTTCTGAATTCATTAAGATCTACGAAGAGATAAAAGATCAGACACTGTTAAGAAAATACAGTCGACAGGCAGATCTAGTATGGTTCTGTAATGCGATAAAACTGCCCCTTCCCTATCATCTCAAAAAGAAAATAAGCAATTGGTGAAAAAAGCATCCCTTTTGAGGTCCTTTAAATAAGGGCTAATAAATACAAATAATTTTCAAAGACGTTCAATGATTTTATAAACCTTGGATGACAATTAACCAATATAACAATTTCATACTATCGAAAATCAAAATAGATTTAGTTTAGGTCAAAGTATGGAAAGGTATAAATAAATTAACTAAAACTGAAAGTGGAATATTAATTCAGCAATTGGCAACTTATCAATTACTGCAATCTCTCATATCATTCCACTATTAGCAGTATAATACATAAAGGCAAAATAACTTACAAAGTGGTCTAGTATAATTTAGGATATTTAAATAAGTAATCTTAGTGTCTATCAGCTAGAAAGAAAAGGGGGGGGGACATTTCATAAGTAATATGAGAATCAATTAACAAGTAATTTACAAGCAAAAACTAGATATATTTGGTTATGTTTAGGTTGCAAATCAAATTCCATGCAATTTCCTCACTTCTATATCAAATTTTGCAAGGAGGACATTTATTATACATATAAAATTTTTGATCTATGTTTGTACACTTGTTGTTCAGTTTGTACATTTACTTCAAAAGAGTCGTTTATTTTTGAAGGATTAAACATTGTAGAATGTATTATCAACGTAGGTTTACCATTTAATTAATTGTAATATATTTTGAACAACATTCAATATAATTCATTCAATATAATTAATATAATTCATTCAATATTAGAATGAAGAGGATGGGGTTCAAAACTCTACATTTTCTACTCCACAACACTCTTCAGACTAAATTTCAGATTTTTTTTTTTTTTTTTTTTTCCCACAAAAGAAATATATCTATGTAATGTTATACAAGGCAAAGATAAGACCTTGTTAATAATCTGGTATGGGGAGATGGCACTGTTTGCCAATCTCAATGTAGCATGAAGTAATGGGAAAAGAGATGTTGATTGAATAGTGATCTTGGCCTCCTCTTGTTAAATGCCAACAATAAAAAATAAGCAGCGGGTGTTCATCTGCCAGGACTTTCAAAGAAGGACTTTTATATATTCTTAATATAAAAAATGGAATTTTTAAGCATAGAGTGATTAGGTTAAAGTTATATAATTTATCAATAGCAAATTTAATCCATCAGGTTAGCATTTAGAAATGAATATACCAAAATATCACATGAATTTTATATCAAACAATTTGTTAATTGATTGATATTAACTTACTATTTATGTTCACTAAAGAAAATTAATCTTTTTAATCAGCATTCAAAACTATCTAACTATTTTTATAATATAAGTAATTAACTAATAGTGAGAAACAATGACTTACAATCCTTTCTGAAGATTTCTTTATATATATATATAAGGTACCTTTGCTTTATTAGAAATAAGTAATGAAATAGGAATAAAGTAACCAAAAGAATTAGCAATATTTATCAGCAAAATTTTTACATTAAGAAAAGTAATGGGAGCTTATTCAGGTACACTTCATATAGTTACAGCTTTCTGAAAAACAGACAGGCTAACTTAACAGAACTGTAAAACCATAAATTAAAAGAATAACACTTACGGTCTTTCTTGATCTTCTCATTTAAGTTATTTATATAAATAGTATGGTTTGGTGGGGGGACGTCAATATAAAAATACATTGGAAATGGTACGAATATAAAATTCATTTTTTATCAAGCACTGGATTCAAAATTTGAATTTTCCGTTGTTGATGATCGAAGGAGTTGAGATGTTTCATAGTATTCCAAAACTTTTTAAAGATTTGCTACTTTCTTCAGACTATTCGTTATAGCAGTAGTTGCCGAATCAGACCGACAAAGGGGTGATAGTAAGTATCAAGATGATAAAAAATCATCATACAACATAGGGTCCTAAACGACGTTCAGTAGGAGAAAATCGTAAAAATGTAGAATGTCTGAAAACTAAAAAAATTAATTTAAAAAATAACATATGGTGCTTTAAGTATGAATTTCTTTTAAGTAAAAGTACTTTCTTAAAATGTTTCTTTTCATGAGGGTAACATGCAGATTTCATGATCTAAGATATCGTAAATTACAGAAAACGAGCTATAATGCAGCAAATGAAGAATTTTTTTGTCATTCATGATAATGAAAAAAATAAGATTTTTTCGCTTGCCAGTAACAGTTTTTCTTGATCTTCATTAATGAAGAAAAGTACTACGAATATAGAGGATATAAATATTAGGATTATATCAAATATTTCGATCTAAAATTGAAAAAACAATCAAAAGGTGAATTGCTCTGATTTATGAATGCTGATTTGATGCTAGTCATGAATTTGGTAGTGGACAAATGCGTACTACAACTTTCGTACAGGTCATAAAAGACCAATAAATCACTCTAAGCACATTAAAAAAAAGGGGGTAGGGAGTAATTAGTCTAGATTTGCTAAAAACATGTTATCTGTTGGCAAGAGTATTTGGCGGGAAAGGGTATTGGCGTTTTAACTTAGTTTTGATGCGTAAACATAAGAAAAAAACTTTTGTCTCCATGTGTACGAGATATACTGAGTCTATATACACACCATGCCGTTTATCTATGAAATTTGGCAAATATTTATTTTTACAGTTTTTACAGCATTTTAAAATTAAAAAATACGTATAAAAAACCGTACGTAGGAATATTTCATCATGTCTTTTACCTTATTGACCAGAATATGAAGATTAGATTTTTCCATGATGAGTAGGTGTCACCATTGGATATGCTTGTAATATTATATATATATATATATATATTCAGATTTTTTGTATTTATAAATAAGATTTAACATGAGAATGAAACACTATTGGAAATTTTTTTTAAATGCCTCCGTTTTAAAATATTGCCATCTTTACCGGTGACGTAACTGAAAAAACAAATATTTTGTACATAAAAAAATAAACAGAAAATGGGGCAAGTGCAGAGCACACTGAAGGTAAAAAAACAGCGTAAGAGTGTTGAATACTAACTGGACGACAAAGGTGGTAAATTTAAAGTATACGACTAAATACATCAAGAATGCTTGCGTTATTACGCTTGAATTCTCTTAATTATTCATTCACAGTCTAAGTATGCTAAATATAGTTCTCAAATAAAAATCAATAAATTTTAAAAGAAAATTTAGATTCCTAAACTTAATTATTACCATCACAAACGATTCTATTTGTTTTAAGGGAAGTTGATAATTTAAATGTACATTTCAAATGATTGATAGCACATAAGTCAATAAGAGAATTTAACAATTGATAAATTTCCTACTATTTGAAATTAAAACTGTTCAAAGCTGTAGAACTTCTGGGAATCAAATACATAATTCATATACAAATGAAATAAATAATTTAATAAACCTGATATAGCTATAAAAATAATCTTATCTTATATTTAAAAACCTATTATTCTCCTTTATATGATTTTTTTTTCTTTAAATATGAAAATATAAACGAAGATCTTGACTATAAAATATACAAGCTTATCCAAAATCCGTATTCTTTTTGCAGAATAAAAATACGCAACTTAAAAACTCATAAATTAATAAAATTAATGATTTTTTTTAAACTTTAAGTTAATTTACATTAGAGATAACATATTTTTTGTGTTAATATTTTTAAATGCACTGAACTGCATATTTCTTTCTTCCAATTATGCTTCTGTTAAATTTAGTATCTCTACGTACAATTGTCTATGTTTTAAATAGACTGATAGACGCATTATATGCATTCACTTTTATTCTTGGAAGAAAATCTTACTTTATGAATTAAAATTTTTAGATTGAATATTCTTCACTTTAATTTTTGAATAATTTTAAATGAAAAGTTCGGAGATTTTGTCAAATTTAAAGCATATGCTTCCGTGTTAAAAATCAATTTTTCCATCCCCCCCTTGGCATATCTTTGCGTGTGTTATCTGGTAGTTCGTAATTTGCTCCTAAATAAGTCTTTATTTTATGAATTAGAATTAAAATTCGGGATATTTTAGATGAACCTTACAACTGAAAATGGATTAATAATATGTAAGAAAGCATTTTTTTAAACTATTTTTTTTAACTTATCCCGCATTTACTATTTATTTGATTTTTATACTGTTGCAATATATTGAATATCATTTTTAAACATTCTCAGGGTGATTTGTTTTGTCTTTTTTGACATTGTTACAATTTGAGGTAATTTTGAAACGCAGTATTCTCTTTTTTTTTTTCATTGACGCAGTAATTTTTGAAAGTAGAATAAATAAGAAGCTTATAAAGAATACTTATGATAAATATTAATGGCAAAATGCATATGCAGGTAAGTTAACATAATATTCTAGCTGAATGAGGAAATTTAAATATGACGAGTCTCGGTAAATGACAAATCTTAATAAAAAGTGATTAGTCTAAAAAGTAACAAAGAAAAATTCTTCTCAAACTGAAAATTAAATAAGAAATTGAATTAATTTAGGGGAAATGAAATAATAGTCTACAAAATTGGGGAATACTGGATAAAAATCCTTATTCTGCAGTGTGAATTAAAATCTTAAAACCTATTTTGTTGAATTGTGGTTTTTTTTCCATAAATTTTTATTTGTCAAAGAGATAATTAAAATTCACTCTAGAACCTCAATTTATCGCATATTTCATTCCCAGAACTGCTTAGATAAGGAGCCTGTATATCAATGTAACGATAATTCATTTGAAAGCAGTTTAGTTTTGAAATATTAGAGAAACAGAAGTGAATGTTATATAAGTATGAAGAAATTAAACATCACTTTAAAAATTTCTTTAATGTTACAGCAAGAGTTTCTCATGCAATGTAATAACAGATATCTGACTTTATTTCTTTTAATAAAGAAATTAATGCTCTAAATTCATTTGCTCTCGAAATTTTATACTGACCTTTTAAAAAGGGACCTGAGACTTCAATTTTCAAAATTGACAACTTAAAATTGTTGAATAAATATTAAATTAAAATCAGTAACAAATTTGGAGGGTATAGAATGGGTTGTTTCGAGATTTGCATATCACAGGGCCCCTTGGAAGGTTTAAAATGGCCATGAATTCTTCCGAAATTAGAAATAATTACATTGTTTAAAATACGGTTAAAAAATGCATAGCTGATCAGTAAAAATTTCAACAAAGGTGTAGGTGTATATTGTTCAAAAGTATATTACCAGAACTTCATTCAATACTATTGTTAATGGCTTATTTTACATACAAGAACGATCTATATAAAAAAAATTAGTTTCTGAAGAACATATACTGCATATATTAATGTAAATTTATTACTACGTACATAAATGTAAATATTTTTTAAATTCTGTTTTATATTTTATCTATAGATTTGTATTAGGGTTTAATAAATAGTGCGACTAGAAGAAAATTAAATTTGAATTCAGCTAATATCACCAACAAATTTTCGCAGATAAAAATGATCAGTTAGCAAAATATTAATATACTTCTGATTTAGTAAGCTACTTGTTTTATGCACCGTGTTCTTACAATATTTCATATACAAAATCATATAATGAACAAATAATTTATCTTTATCAGAGCAGATTTTTTTTTAACGTAACAACATTGAAATTAAATCAACAATGATAAACAGAAAAGTTTAAATTTGTAAAGGCGTTCTACTCTAGAATTTTTTTTTTTAAACTTATATAGCACGGAAAATTAACATTCGTAGTTGAAATAGTTTCTTACTACTTACTTCATTTCAAGATTTGTCTTTATAACTATTCCCATCTAACAAATCATTTCAATACTTTTCACATCATTTAATTGTTCTTAAGAAACAATCATTTTTTTTTAAAGTTCCTATATTTAAGTAACATATATTTCTGTGTTCAAACTTACTGAATTAAACAAACGAATCAAGAAGAAATAAAACAGAAACTAATGAAACCAAAATTCTTTTGTTTAATGCAAATCGTTATATTCATTTAAAAAATTTATTTACCAAAATCTAGATTATTGTTACAAAGTCGATATAGTATTTATATGAAAGAAATATCATTCGACATTGATTTTTAACGTACATTTTTGAATAAACTCATTGAAAAGCAGTTCATGCTTCATAAAAAACAAAGTGGAAAGTATCGCATGAAATTGTATTAAATAACATTAAGTATTCGAAATTTTCTCAAGCATGTTAACTCTCGCCAAATTTGACACTTTCAGATAACGGTTAAAACTGATGCAGCCTCTTCTAAAACTCATCCTTTACTGTAACACAATCCCATTGTAAACGAGATCATTGACTGACAGTTATATGAGTCGTACGCATATGGGTGAACGGAAGTCATACAACCATGATTGTCCGATATCATTAGTCCTTCTATTAAGCTTACGTATTATGAATGAATATCTAAAACTTACGTTTTATCTCTAAAAACGGAAATATGATGAACTAAATAAAGAATTACTGTGTTATATAACTATATCAAGTGAAAAATATGATGAACTAAAAATAAAGAATTACTGTAAAATTGTAGTAAGTGAAGAATTAATACTAAAATCTTGTTTTATCTCTCAAAACAGATATATTTAAATACAGGGTGTTGCCGAATTCGATCTTCAAATTCAGAGGGGCGATTGTAGGCATTAAGACAAAGAAACACAATGCAAAGTGAGGTTTCAAGCGACAGTTAGTAGTAGAAAATCGCAAAAATATAAAGTCGCAGAAATGGTGGTGACTGCAAAAAATTATTAAAAAAAATAGCAAATAATGTTTTAACTAAGAGTTTTCATTTAACTGAAAGCCTATTCGCAAGTTTTTTTTCAAGCTGATAATATGCGGATATGATGATCTAGGGGGTCGTAAATTATTGAAAACGAAAAAGTAATTCCGAGCCCATATTTGCACAAATATTAAAACGTGAAGAAATATAAAAACTTGCAAATGTAAGGAATTTTATATTCTAGAATTTAATATAAACGTGTGATGTGGCAACTGTGGAGTTTCAAAAGCATTCAAGAAAAATTAAAATGGGAATAAGAGCACGTCATGTAACATCAGTACCGATGTTTACAGAGGACGTTGTTAAATTCGTATGATAAATTCAGAACAAAGATAATATACATTTTATGTTGAAAAATTATAGGGAAACACAAAGCTGCAAGTAACGTTTATTCAGAGCAAACTGCAAAAACAAACGTTGAAAAGACAATGACCCTGTTGAAGAGAAAAGCCCTATGAACTTTAGGATTAGGAACAAGATAATGGAAAAGCTACAAGATAAAATTCTGGATTTCTTTTCAATGAGAGAGAATGCTTAATACGTTATATAATATCTAAATAATCCAAATATAATTTTTATTTTCTTCAAAATACTATTTTAATACTTTTCTTGTAATGAACAAACACGCTTAATTTCAGTTTAAATATAGGAAAACAAGGATATTAGTTTATTCATTAGTCTAAACAATACTAATTTCTCCATCTCGAAATCATGACTAGTCGTCAACTACTTTAGAAAAACAGTAGATCATCCGATCAATGAATACATAGTTTTATGACAATGCATAAAACTTTTCAAATTTCTAGATATTTTTTTTCTTTCGTCTTTGAACTATATACAGGGTGTTGCCGAATTCGACCAACAAATTCAGACGGGTGACAGTAGGTATCAAGAGGATAAAGAATCGCCATACAACATAAGGTCCCAAATGACGTTTAATAGGTGACAATCGCAAAAATGTAGATAGTCTGAAAACTAAAAAAATTAATTAAAAAAATAACAAATGATGTTTTAAGTATGAATTTCTTTTGAGTAAAAGCACCTTCTTAAGTTTTACTTTTCATGCGGATAACATACGGATTTGATGACCTAGAGGGTTGAAAATTACAAACACCCCGAAAAAGTAGGTTATAACCCATATTTGCAAAGATATTGAAACGAAGAAAATAAAAGCTTGTAAATGTAAATAATTTTATATAAGCGTGTAAAAGTGAAAACTGTGCACTTTCAAAGGCATTCAAGAAAAATTTAAAAAAGAGCAAGAGCACATCATGTAACATCAGTGCCGATGTTTACAGAGGACATTGTCAAATTCAAATGATAATTTCAGAAAAAGGATAATATGCATTAAAAGTTGATGAAAAATTATCTGAAAAATAGGGTTGGTAGTAAACGGTTTTCAGTGAAAATCCTAAACCAGGTGAAGTTCACCCGCCGGATGCTTGTTACCACACGGGGAGATGCACACTTTTCTATTAGAAATTCATTCTCAGGTGAAGCCTGCTTCACGAAAGAAAATGTCTAATAAATATGCACAATGCGAATATTTGGTCAATCCAAAAATCCCCACATCACTATCTCGTCGTGCGTATAGCACAAGTTTAATATTAACTTCCGTTCAGGGTCATCTATTAGGACCTTTATCTTCTGTTCGAACGCCTCAGCGGCACAAAACACTTAGTTTTCTTCAAGCACGTGCCACCGAATTTATTACAGAGGGCACCGACAATTGTCAAGCCGGGGTCCCGCGGCGGGCCGTTTCACAGATTTAGTCATAAATCAAACCTCCGACCCACTGGGGGACCACACTCCCTTATAGCCACGAGGATGCGTTTCCTGTTCGACCCCTATTGGACTCTTTGATGCCTGGGCAGTTTACCGACAAATTGTCGGTAAAGTCGACGGGCATCAAAAAGACCAGAAAACCGCAAGAGGGGTCAAAGGCCGACACGTGGCTCGTCTGCAGACGGGGTATAGGCCGTGTAAACGGCCCTTCAGACAAAACATTAGGTTAAAGAATTATGGAGCATCAGCACATTTTAGTGGTAACAGGGCAAATACGTAATGCCACTTTCGTACGGGTCGTAAAAGACCAATAAATCAAGCGTAGCTCTTTGAAAAAAAAGTGGGTAGGGAGTGATTAGTCTAAGTTTGCTAAAAACGTTATCTCTTAGCAAGAGTATTTGGCGGGAAAGTGCATTGGCGTTTTAACTAAGTTTTGATGCGTACACATAAGGAAAAAACTTTTGTCTCTATGTGTACGAGATATGCTGACTGCACACACCAGGCCGTCTGTCAATGAAATTCGGCAAATATATACTTTGGAGGGTAATAAAATGATTTTTTTAATTTTAATTAATCAAAAATAAAAAAGAAATATTAACTTTATTTTCGTTATAACTTTCTAAAAATTTACAGTAAAAAATAATTTTTACAGCATCTTAAAATTAAAAAAATACATATAATAAATCGTACGTAGGAATAATTCATCCTGTCTATTACCTTATTGTTAAGAATATATAAATATTTTCCTATCGTTGTGACCTGAATATGAAGATTAGATTTATTTTTCCATGATTAGTAGGTTTCAACATTGGATATGCCTGTAATAATTTTTTTGTATTTATGAATAAGATTTAATACCAGAATGAAACACTATTGGATTTTTTTTTTAAGAAAATGCCTCCATTTTAAAATACTGCTGCCTTTACCTGTGACGTAATTGAATATATATATATATATATATATATATATATATATATATAGAGAGAGAGAGAGAGAGAGATATAGATAGATAGTAGATTCAAGTGCAGAGCACAATGAAGGTAAAAAAACAGCGTAAGGGTGTTAATGTTATATGTACATATATCAAAATTTAAAGTTTAAGAACGATTTGTTGTGGAAGCAATTGAAATTTTCATCAACCATTAATCCCATTTTACAAACTAGACGATAAAAGTGGTAAATTTAAAATATACGACTAAATACGTCAAGAACGCTTGCATTATTACTCTTCAATTCTCTGAATTATTCATTCACAGTCTAAGAATTCGAAATATAGTTTTCAAATGAAAATCAATAAACTTTAAAAGAAAATCTAAAACAGAGATTCCATTATAAAAAATTACACCTAAACTTAATTATTACCATCACAAACGATTCTAATTGTTTTAAAAGAAGTTAATCATTTAAATGTACATTTCAGCTGATTAATAGCACATAAGTCAATAAGAGAATTTTAACAGTTGATAAATTTCCTACTATTAGAAATTAAATTTGTTAATGATGCATATTATAATATCTTATATATATTATAATGGGAAAATATTATAATATCTCGAAATACTTTTAAAAGTAAACAGTGGTGAGCTTAAATTTTTTATGGAATTGTCTATACGTAATTGGAAACTCCATACCATCAAAATAACTAATCTTGAAAAATATTTCATAATAAAATGTAAATAAAAACTGACCTAAAAAATATAAAAAATCATTAAATAACTGTAATCTAAGACAGTAGAATAACAGAGAAATGATCAAAATTACGAAGCTTGTTCCTTCATTCCGCGAGGGGGGAAGAGAATCATTAGTCTACGCATTCCCCCATTCTCTGTCTTAAGGGCCGTTTATACGGCCTATACGAGCCACGTGCCGCCCTTTTATTCCTCTTGAGGTTTTCTGGCTTCTTTGATGCCCGTCGACTTTACCGAAAATTTGTCGGTAAACTGCCCAGGCATCAGAGTCCAAGAGGGGGGTCGAAGGGGAAACGCATCCTCATGGCTATGGAGGAGTGTGGTCCCTCAGTGGGTCGGAGGTCTGATTTATGACCTAATCTGTGAAACGGATGGTCGTGGAACCCCGGCTTTATGTATATCATCTCCTCGGACCGAGCTACATATGGCAAAATAACAGCGCATGCGTCGAGGAGTAAAACAGAAGTCGCCTTTCTTTACGACACTCAGTACAACCGGAAATTCCGGTATGGCCCGTGACATAGTGAGCAAAAGCAATGTATCAATTCGTTCACGAACGAAATAGCCTAGACATTCGTTTGCGAACGAAAACGGCAAGCTCATTTGTTCAAAGAGTCCTAATCGGTCGTTCGCGATCGACCTAAAACGAACGGGACAAGTTGGTGAACGAAAGACATTGGACTGGTTCTTTCAAATGAACGAGATTTCCCATCACTAATGGCAACTGACTAGAGAGAGAACTCACCGCTCGGAAGTTTTTTCAAATAAGTAAGTTTCTCGGGCGCACCCTGTACATGTCACTTCTTCATATTTCTTAAAATTAATATATATCCAGTTAATTCGAATGGATGCATCATTTTTGAAAATATTGTCACTGATGTAGAAAGCTAGCATGGCCATAAAAATCTAAAAAAAAAAGAAGCAATTTAAAAAAACATTACTGCACATTTAGAGGAATTAAACTACAAATTAGGATATACTTTAAAATATCAATATTTTATTTCTTTTAAAATGTATCAAGAAACTTTTAATTTAATTTGTTTTTAAATTTTATTAATGTTGATATTATGATCTCAATAAATATAATACAGTAAAAGCTCTTTATTCGCGGGGTATATGTTCCATAAATATGCCGCGAATACAGAAACCGAACATGAAATTCCGAAACGTGAATACGGAATGGTAATTTATATGGGATTATAGGGGATACGTTCCTAGGTGACAAAATAATAATAAAAAAACAAATATATAAAAAAATTAATTTATTTGAAGTTTTTGAACATTTTGATTAATTATCTTAAGTCTTAGGCAATGGTTTGAAGAATTTTGTAATTTTCTCTTGCTTGGCAGTTTTTAAAAGCTCCGCCAATTCAGACTGATACGCAGCAGTCGCATTTGCAATTTGCCTCTTAAAAATAAGACTTCGTTCCATAGATGGATCAATGTTCATAAAGAATTCGCAAAGCTCATTTGCCATTCTTAAAGCTTCACTAAGATTTTTCAAATTAAATGTCACATTTCCAGTGCATGTTGAAGCCTCTTCTTCAATAGGCTGTGAATTCAACATTTCCTCCAAGTCGGTTCAGTCAAATCTTCATCTTGCGATTCAAGCAATTCCTGAATGTCACTTGATTCCATCTGTTCTAACCCATCTCGTCCTATTCCATTCGCAATTTCGGCTATGTTTGCAGTCAAAGACTTTAGTTTTTCCTTATTATTATTATTTCCTGTCTATTCCTTTTTCTTATTTATGTTTCAGGTGGATTATTGTATTCAATTGAGTCGTCCATTTTGTACTCGTATAATTTGCTCCAGTCTTCAATCGTTACATTAAAATGGTTAAAATAGCCTTTGAGATCTGCCTTCTTTGCGTCAGATTCAAATTAATCAGCGGAATGAGGTGAGTAAATTTTAATTGTTTAATCGTTAGTTCTACCTTATTTCTTAGTCGTTAATTCTACAAATATACTTTATTCATTGGCTAATAAGATTGCTTCCATTTTGTTTGTTTACATTCTCAAAAACACCGATTGCGACAAAAGCGGCTTAAGTCAAAGTCCTCGGAGATATCATTTAACATACTTTATGCAAAGTTGTAATAAGATCTATTTTACTTTTTTTATTAGTCCATTAGATGGCATTTACAAAGGATATTGAGTTGGATAACTTATTGGAATCCTTATTATTATGTATGTGCTTATTAGATCCGCGAATAAAGAAATTGTTAGCCGCGAATATAGGAATTGGGTCGCGTTTTTTTAATCTGCGAATAGTGAAAACGTGAATGAAGGAAGCGAGAATAAGGCGCTTTTACTGTATATAGATATAAATAGATTTAAATGGAAATGTAGGTAATCTTTGAAAACCCTTCGATTTTTTTTAAATCTAATTTTAATTGAATTATTTTACTATGAAAGGCATATCTAAAAATGATTATAATTTTGTTCATATGTTTATTTCAGACTCAACATTTATTGAGAACATTATCTTTAAATAATAAAAATGTAAAAATTGAACTTTTAATTGATGAGATATTGAGAAGGATACTTATCTCTCTATGCATATATAAGTGAGTAAGTAAACTATACTATAAACACTGGAAATTACATGATTGATATAAAGGACATAATTTTATGGAAAAAGGGAAAAAAATTAATCGCTCAAGATGGAAGTTGAATGATGTGTGCTGAGACTTGTTCCATTCCCTCACTCAAACATTTATATAAGTTATACAAAAATCACACAACAACCAATTTCATATTAGCTTTGAAAATTTAACTTTCAAATTACTGATAATGCTTACATATTCTTCTCAACATAATTTTAAGTTTAAAATTATAAATAATTCAGCAATATTTGAAATAATTTTTGTTTTAATCCTTAGAAACTTAAATTCA
>JAPMOQ010026558.1:0-25029 GCA_026543055.1 Argiope trifasciata | reverse complement strand
TGTGCGTTACGCCCACTGACGTTGAAAGTTCACCCGCGATTGTTGACAACTGTGTTTTCATTTAATATAAAAGTTTAAAAATGATGCGTGTAATACTGTTGTTGCTATCTCCATCTCGATCCATAAATAGAATGGATTTGGTCGGATTTGATTTGCTTTGTTTTATTTTGGGTATATAATGTAAATAAATTGTTTTTACGTTCATTGTATGTTTTTGTTATTGAATCGTATTTTTGTTACATATTTTTGGTCTATTCTTATACTTTTAAATGTGTCGTTTTCAGGTTTTTTTAATTTATCATTAATTGATATTTTTTCGCTCATATACATCAAATTTTCCATGCAAATAGAGACGCGGGTAATTATTAGTAAGGTTAGAATTCGCTATTTTGAGTCTAAATTACGACCACATCGGCTAAGCAATCCTTAATCAAAGCTTCCTGTTCAAACTCTCACCAACTAATTTTTTCCTCCAAGACTACAAATAAATTATTTATAAATTATCTTCAATATTTTTTTCATTAATTGAGGATCGTTGTTCAAATTTATAAGTCAGGTATTGAAACATATGAAAGAGTTAATTAGTTTAATTAAGAGTTTATTTAGTCTAAATTACAACTATATCTGTTAAGCATTCCTTAATCGAAGCTTTCTCTTCAAATTATCACCAACTAATATTTGCCGCCAAGCAAAGAAATTATTTATAACTTATCATTAATATTTTTTTATTCATTTAGAGTCGCAGTCAGGTATTGAACTAATGAAGAGCTTCGAATTTTTTCTTTATATTTTATGGATCGATATAAACCTTAAAACCTTAAAGCAAGAAAAAAACACGTTAAAAAGAGGGAAATTTGAAATATCTGCTTTCATCCCAATTGCTATCATTATCCGAATTCAAAGAAACATCGCGCAGTTCCACTTTAGAGGGGAATCAAATTTTAGAAACATATTTTCCCGACATGCACTGCACGTAAGTCCAATTTTCAAATGATGGCAGACATTACATTTATATCGAGAGGGACGCAAAGACATTCAAATTGCTACCTAACGATATGATCAAGGGGATCTCCATTATGTCTTTGGGTCACGTTCGAAAGGGTTGCAGAATTGAATAAATCGTTGCTATTCCGATATTCCGCTTAGTAATGCGGTATTTTATATGCAGAAACCTCTCGCGAGATGTCAAAATTTTAACAGATGTTTCGATAGCTGGCACTGGTTAAGGCCTTCGACAATTTTTTTAAATCTTAGTAATAGTTTGTACAAAAAGCAATTTAAAGTATTTTTGAAATGGATTTTCATTACGAATCAGTTCTAACTAATTCAATTTTTATTCAACGTTTAATCATCAATATTCCAAAAAACACGACTTAATTATAGTTTCTGTAACATCACAAATCCATTACTTTTAACTCGTCGACTGCCAACTACGAGGTAACTCGTTGGCTGTATTCTTTTTTAAGATGAAAACTACGAGTCACCTCGTGCTGTGTTTACTTGCCATTTTTGTGCAGCTACGAATAAACTCGTTGCATATCAATGCTAATATCGATAGATGGCTTTTGGAAAAAGAACAAAAAATCAGGGCTGGCTTGCATGGACAGAGAATTTAATAAAAAACGGACAAAAAATATAATTATAAAAATTAGTGAGTGCTATTTTAGGCCAGATTTCTGATAATTGTCGTGGAACTCGACCTGCTAATATAATTTTAACTCACTTTTCCTATATTTAGGATCAATAAAGCTAAAATGAATTCGATGATTTTAGCACTTTAAAAAAAATTTCTTAATCTTATGAACATGAAATAACTAATAATAATTTTATAGGCAAGCATGATTTTTCAAAATTATTATTATTCATTACAAAAATATTGGTGAACAAGTAAAATCATAAAACCATGAAAGGTAGATATGCAATTCAAAAAAAGAAGTAATAAACGCTCTCATGGTTTCAAAAAAATGTTATCGAATAAGTAAAATGATAAAACCATAAAAGGTAGATATTCAATTAAAAAAAAGAAGTAATAAACACTTTCATGGTTTCACAAAAATGTTATCGAACAAGTAAAATACTAAAACAATAAAAGGTAGATATGAAATTCAACAAAGAAGTAATAAACATCTCATGGTTTCACAAAAATTGTGGTGAACAAGTAAAATAATAAAACAATAAAAGGTAGATATGAAATTAAACAAAGAAGTAATAAACGTTCTCATGGTTTCACAAAAATGGTGGTGAACAAGTAAAATAATAAAAAAATAAAAGGTAGATATGCAATTCAAAAAGGAAGCAATAAATGCTCTCATGGTTTCACAAAAATGTTATTGAACAAGTAAAATGATAAAGCCATAAAAGGTAGATATGCAATTAAAAAAAAGAAGTAATAAACACTTTCATGGTTTTACAAAAATGTTATTGAACAAGTAAAATGATAAAACCATAAAAGGTAGATATGCAATTCAAAAATAGAAGTAATAAACACTTTCATGGTTTCACAAGAATGTTATCGAACAAGAAAAATAAGAAAACAATAAAAGGTAGATTTGAAATTCAAAAAAGAAGTAATAAACGCTCTCATGGTTTTACAAAAATGGCGGTGAACAAGTAAAATAATAAAACAATAAAGGGTAGATATGCAATACAAAAAAAGAAGTAATAAACGCTCTCATGGTTTCACAAAAATGTTATTGAACAAGTAAAATAATAAAACATTAAAAGGTAGATATGCAATTCAAAAAAAGAAGTAATAAACACTTTTATGGTTTTAGAAAAATTTGGTGAACAAGTAAAATATTAAAACAATAAAAGGTATGTATGGAATTGAAAAAAAAAGAAAAGAAGTAATAAACGCTCTCATGGTTTCACAAGGATGTTATTGAACAAGTAAAATGATAAAACTATATAAGGTAGATACGCAATTCAAAAAAAGAAGTAGTAAACGCTCTCATGGTTTCAAAAAAATGTTATCGAATAAGTAAAATGATAAAACCATAAAAGGTACGTATGGAATTGAAAAAAAAAGAAAAGAAGTAATAAATGCTCTCATGGTTTCACAAATTAATCGCTGCGCAATTAAATTTTAAATCCAAAGATTAAGGTAGCCGACTACGTTAAGAACACTGGTTACCAACCACATTGGCAAATATTTTTTATTGTTTTTTTCTTGTAGTTCAGACTTTCCTCTCTCCATAACAGTTTATATTTTCTGTGAAAATTAAGGTCTCACTTACCATCCAGGGTCATTTATTTTTCAACTAAAATTTGTCTCTTACTTCCATTTTCACAAAACTTAAATTTTCGTAAAAATTCTCCACCGTTAACATGATGTTTTCAATAACTAATAGAAACTAATAGAGATATTCACATAAACATTTCAGCGAGTGTTTGAAATAACACGAGCAATGAAATGAATATAGTTGGAGAAATACGTCCTCATTTATAGGTGTTTTTAGAAAAATGAACTTGTGAATTTGTGTAAAAAGCGCATCTAAACGTATATTTTTACCCATCACTTCTTTGATTCTCAAGACTTTTCTTAGATTTTGGTTCATTTCATTCCTCATTATGCTCTATAACATGTGTACAAAGAAAATAGGATTGCTGCACTACCATTTTGTGTAGTGTGTTAACCGTTTTGGTTAAAATTCCTTAAAATATACAACACATTTTCCTATTTCCCGAAATATATTATGTTTTCAAATAATAATGCTGTATTTATAGTATTTTGTATAATAATTGTCTACATATCTAAAAACCATAATTTTAAATGGTTTTTAAAAAAACTAATTTAAAAAAAAATTCCTTCGAACGTAGTCGGTTACTTTAAACGATCTCAGCTTTCAAAAGTTTCCGATAGATGGAGCTAGCTTTACTGCAGAACTCTGACACCGATACCTGATGATGGCGTGAAATGCAAATAATAATAAAAGTTTTGTATTTAAAGAAAAACTCTTCAAATAAAATACATCACCAACTAATGAAAAGTTTTGGGGAGTATGTAACGTTGCGAATAGAGCCGTGGTTTTGATTCAATGAATTAGGTTGAACAAATGTACGAAATGGACAAAAATTTAATTTGTCAAATACATCCAAAACCTTAGAGCTAGTAGGAGATCCAGTGGTACTTGATCCATTGTTGGATATGATGAGTCACAACAACGCTGAAGGAGCAAAAAAATATCTTAATGAAAATTTTCTGCAAGAAGAAATTTATTTAACTATTTATTTGTTCAAAGAAATTACAGATTTATTGTGCAAACATGGATAGCCGAATTATGGATGCTTTTGTAACACAGTCACAAAATCTTTTGAACAAAAAAAAAATGTAGTAAATGTAAAAAATGCTCTAAAGCAATTTAAAAATTTGGTAATTGGTCTGAACATTATGGGTCACGTTTTTACAACGAAACAAGTTTCGTTTGGGCCGAAACATTTGTGGTGATATCTTAATAAGCCAGTAACAACCATTAGACACTACTGATTGCTTTTGTCGAAGGGTTAAGTTACGCGACTTCATACCAAACATCACAGGTTCGAACCTTGGCGGAATTAAACCTACACATTGGCACGATTCCAGCTAACACCATTGCTACATTGGTGACCTCGGACGATGAACATTCCAACAGCTGTCGTGGCGTCATCTACCCGCAGCAAAATGCAACCAAAAGCAAAAGTTGTCAGACTCACTTGACGCATAGAAGATCTCAGAGACTGTCGACAAGCGTTGGTGATTTGGCGAGAAATTTGACGACATTGGTGACAGAAATCGACTAATTGGCGACAACAGGAATTTTCTAGAAAAATCCAGATAATCTATGCATTTTATCAACAGAGACTAGCTTATCTCAGAAGTTTGGATAACTTTCCAAAGATTACATCATTTCCTATCAGTGACATCACTTCCTGTGAAGAGACTATAAAAAGGTAAATACTCAAGATGTAGAGTTGGAGGCTCGGACAGCAGGCAAGCTGCTTAGCTTGCGATTGAATGCTCGCTGTGTTATTGTGAATAATTTTATTTTTCTTGCTGCCTTATGCAAGTGCTGTAGCTTTGAGTTACTTTAGAGTTTGAGAGTTCTTTAAAAATAAAGATCTTTACTTTTGTAAGATCCTGCTTATTGGATTGCCTCCAAATACACCCACAAGAAAAAAAATCATAACAATGTTGTTGAAAATCTTCAAAAAAGGTATTCGAAAACCCGTTTTTAGCTGCATTTTGCCATTAGGATTTACTATTCCCATGAGATGGTTTATTATATATACCAAAACATAAAAAAAATTATTCATTTTTGATTATATCTGGAAGAGCACGTTCTATCGTTGCAATACCGTTTTTTAATAATGCGATATGGTCTTTTGAGCATTTGACGATGCATGCTGGATTATTGATTTGTATTTATTTCAAATAAATGCTTTTCTTTCATTTAAATATGTCGCATATTAAAACATTCTTCTCCGTCCCCCTTTAGTGATAAAATATTTCTGTCAGCTGTGTTGCCTTTGTGTTTGCTAGGCACCTTGAGATAACCAGATGTTGCAGATGTTCTCCTTTCGGGACCTGAGGCATCTGTAGCTGAAAGAGCACACGTGGAAAATTCCTCGTCCAGAAGACAGTGATAGCGCTTTCAGAGACAATGGAACATCCAGACATCTGGATGCCGCTTTTCCCTATTGTAAGTGGGCCCCATGTTCCAGACTTTTCGGCGTGCCTTATTTACCTTCCGACAATAGACTGGCGCCCCTGAAAGGGGATGATTGGTCAGAAGAAAAGACCAGTAGCCACTGAAGAAGAGGATGCGTAGACTTTCACTGAGATGAAATGCGCAGAGTGTTCTGGAAAGGAGACGAACTTCTGGGAGACAGCTGAAGTACGCCCACGAGTCCGGTAGATTTGGAGCGCCGCCTGAAACGATGACTGACTGACCAACCCGGGAATTCCTAGTGGTGTTGTGTTTACTATTTAATGGAGAACTGATCTTCAAGTAAAACGCTTCAACTTGGACTGTTGAGACGTAAATAGCAAGTATTTAATCTTGATAAGAACGAGTGGTTCTTTGTACATATATGGGGTTGTAAAATAAAGAAGTGACTAAAATTTCTATCGAGATCAAGATATTTATCTATCGAGATCAAGACATTACAATATGTTTTATTATTCATACTTGACAAACTCTTGGGATGAGTGCAGTAAGAAAAATAGTTCAGTTTAGTTATATTAATGTTCCGTTTTAACGCATACGATACACAGTATAGAATTTAATGTATTATCGGTACATTACACAAAATGGTCATTGTTTTGGTCATTGGAAACTTAGTATTGTTTTCAGATGCTCTTTTTGGAAATATAAATTATTTTTTTAAGATGAAGGCCCATCGAATCAAGTTAAAGTTTTTGTGCTAAAATAAGGGATGAAATCAAAAGTCATATATAAGCTTGAAATAAAGTTTAGTTTAGTTATATTAACACCCAGTTTTAAAGCAACCCGAGGGTTATTTTAGGACATACCTCGTCATTTTGAACCGCAGTCAGATGATGAGGAAAAACCCTGAGCAGCCACCCTTCACTCCAGACTGCCACACTACACTTGAGGGTGGACGTTTGGCCCAGACGGATTTAATGTGCAGCAAACTCCCTCACATGACGGTTTTTTCTTTGGAATCGGGCCTCAAACCTGCAACCCTCCTACATTTTACCACCAGGCCCCCAAGGCCTAGAAAAATGTTTAAATGCTGTTAACACGTTGACTGCCAATTACGAGAAAGCTACGTTCTCTTATAGGACCAAACCCTCTATGTTGTTAGATGACTCCTTCGTCACTACAGTGAAGATATAGCAAAGAAGAGGTCATCTCATTAGATAGATGGTCCTGATTTCAAGGGGTGGGAAGTGGCAGGGAACGTGTTAAACTAGCTGGAGTGGTAAACTCCACTGTGAAAATAAGTGGTCACCTCAAAACCTTCTCACACATATTTTAACCACTTAACTGTTTTGCCCTAGTGCGATGCGTGCAACGATTTATCAAATTTTCATAGTTGTAAGCAAAAAATAAGCCATTCATAACGATTATAATTCAATATTAAAATTACTTCGAATGCATAGATAAGTAAAGTATTCAATACATTTCTATTTGCATCAACATAAGAAAAAATTCCCAGAATAGAAGGATCTATCTTATTAGATAGTAAAGAAAATAAAACTGCTAAGTGGTTAATAAAATTTCTATTACATATATCCTGCAAAACATTGCACGTACGGCTTCGGAACTGGATAGTTTCAGGCTCGAGACCAGATTCCACCGAATAACCTTCGTGTGAGGGGGTCTCTTGCACGATGAATCAGTCAGGCCAAGCCTCCTCCCGATGGTGTGGTGTGTAGAGGCGGATGCCATGCCCGCTCAGGTGTCGTCCTAGTCATCTAACCGCCATTCAGACTTACGAGGTTACGAAAATATGCCTAGTGTTGCTTCGAAACGGGACCTTAATATAACTAAACTAAACTAAAACCTCAAAAAATTACTATTCCCGTGTAAGGCGTAGCGCACCTTAGGTAGCATAGACTGACATTATTAAAAATATTAAACAAATTAAACAATCAATTATATATAACATTTTCACTCAATCTTCACAAGGGCCGCGGTGGCCTGGTGGTAAGGTTTCGGCTTCGGAACCGGAGGGTTTCAGGTTCGAGACTCGATTCCTCCGAAGAACCGCCGTGTGAGGGGGTCTCTTGCACGTTAAATATGACAGGCCAAACGTCCTCCTGTTGGTGTGGTGTGGTGTGGAGAGGGGGTGGCAGTTCAGGTTTCGTCCTCGTCATCTGATCTTGGTTCAAAATGACGAGGTCCGTCCCAAAATAGCCCACGTGTTGCTTTAAAAGGGACATTAATATAACTAAACTAAAGCTAAACTGAAACTTCACAATGTGGCAAATATTTCCACAATTAATCCTTGGTACGAGGTTAAAAATACACAAAAATCGAATTTGCGTTTTAGACGAGTTTTTCTCAAACAACTGAAACAAAAATGTGATAAAAACTATAAATGTGGTCACAAAATCACATACCAAATTTGATATATTTAGTTTATCACGATTTTGCGTTATCAAGTTTAAATACTTCTTAAAATAAAGATGGTCAGACCGTCTAACCTTTGTCGAATATCACCAAAAATTTGATAGTATTCACAGGAAAGTTGTCAGATGTGTATATCAAATGTAATCCATTTAGCTGACTCCCTTTTGTATGTAACACGTAACTTCAATTTAAGCAAACAAACAGATAGATTTCTCCTGCATTGATTTCGCCGAAATTACTGGTCTGTTTAGAAACCAGCGGAAGATTTTCAAGCATAGTCTAATAAAGATATCTCATATAACGCCTTGCATAGCGCAGGTATACAAGAATTATAAAATACTAAATTTTGGCATCAATGTATTATTTTCATTGTATGTATCTCGCGATGCTTTGTAATTACTCACTGGCATGTATTTAATAATATACAACAATTGTGTTCTTTTTCTAAACAATTCCAGCTATCTATTCAAACCAAACTTTTGTACAGTATTACAAAGTGGCAGGGACTAGGGGTAGCATAGTCTCGCATCCCTTTGATTGCGAGTTCGAATCCCACCAACCGAAGATCCTCCTTTGTAGGGTGGTTGGTTCATGTATAAATATGTCGTGGTCACAAAGTCCTCCATGTCAAGAGTTATAACACTAGGGGCACTGATTCAGAAGTAATCGTTCTCTGATCAAGGTATAAATTAGAACCTGTGGATGAATGAATGAATGAAATGCATGAATGAGTTTAATTACATTAACGTCTCATGTTGTAGCAACACCAGGACTGTTTGGGGGCGTTTCTCGTCATTTTGAGCCCCGGTCAGATGACGAGGGCGACACCTGTGCTTGCACACCCCTCTATACACCACACCAGTGTGAGGGCGTTTATCCCCGATGGATTGAACGTGCACCAGATCCGCTTACGCGTTGCTTCTTCACTGGAATCGGATCTCGAGTCTGAAAAACTCCGGATCCAAAACCGACATCTTACCACCAGACCACCACGGACTAATGCATGAATGGAGTCCTCCCGTAAAAAAGGGGTTGTAATGCGTGTGTAGTAAATTCGTACTCTGGTCTCGAGAAAAACAAGAAAGGCACTGAAAAAACAAGAGATGCCAAATATTTGGTTTCAAATGGCCGACAGACTTGGTAAGGGAGCTTTTCAATGACAACCCGTTAAAAACAAGAACAAAATGACAGACCAAATTTGTTATATTTAAGATATTGTGTTTTAGAGTCATCGCAGTTACATGCGCAGTTACACAGATTGTATAGAACGGCAGACAATCAAGCCATTGATAGATTTAGCTTGAAATTTAATAGAGGTCTACAACATAAGTGCTAAAATCTATGCACCAAATTTTCTCTTACTTTTGTAATTACAGTGTTAAATTTTATTTGAACAAATTTTCTCATCGCTACTATTTTGCGCAATCTTGGATAGAAATATTTGAATTTGATTCAAAGAATGTTTACCAAAATTTCATCACTCTAGTTCAAAGCGTTTCATAGCTATCTTTGTGGTAGATATACTAACATATATTTTTCCAAAAATGTGTTATACGATCTCAAAATAGTTTTAAACATCGAGATTTCTTAAAATTTCCACTTCGGGTTGTTTTAGCGATTGCTATACTTTCTCTTTATTTCGTGAATAAATACCCCCCCCCCCCCGGGGGAGAGAGCACGTCGTACTTGAGGATGAGATGCTTCCGGTATGGTGACTGGATCTCGCTAACCCGGTGCGTAAAATAATAGGTGGGGGTCTACGGGGAGGGTTGTACTGTGACTGGTGATGGCCCTGAGGACTCAACCACAGTTCCCGCCAGTGTTGCTGTGGCGGCGGTCCGGTCATTTAGTGTTTCGTGGTTAATGTGTGTGCCTTAGTGGCGGCTTGGAGGTTAGTAATATTGCCGTATAAAGAAAGTTAACCGCGATCTCAGTGGCCGAATGGTCAAAGTACGCGATCTCAACCCAGAGTTGGCGAGTTCGATGCTCGCCGTGGCTGTTGTATCCGAATTGTGGATTTTTAGTTTATTTCCTTATGCTCTCTAACATTCTAGATCTTTCTTTGTTATGCAAATTAGTTGTTTCTTGAATCTTCTGTTCGCGAATGAAAGCTGATGCCCACTCGTCGTGGGCCACTTCTCGACATTACTCGAGGCTACTTTCCTTCAAGAAGCTTGTTTGTTAGTTTAAAGCTGACTGTGTCTTCATTTCAATCTTCCTGACATGCATAACTTTACTCCGTAAATAAATTGGTCTGCCAGAGTTGGCCACGTTCTCGCCAATTACGGAGGCGCCAACAGAAGCACCGGAACTTCTTTTGTACATATAACGTAGATGATTCATGATAACGTACTGTATCATTGCAGGGAATGTAACGCGGGTCCATTATGTGACACTTGAAAAGAGGAAAGCATCAATAAAGACATCTCTTAAAATCCTCTTCGTAATAATACAGGGTCAGAAGTTATGACCACAATCTCTTATGATCATCACGGTATACTGGTCACTGATTTTCTTAGTGTATAGTATACCTTGATAAATGGTAAGGTCCCTGCTTCGGAACCCGAGAGTTTCAGATTTGAGACCTAATTCTACCGAAGATATAAAAATGGCACGAATTTATATTTTTATCAATGGTTTTTTCTTTGCATGTTTATGTTGACATTTTTCGTACAAATTCTATCGTTAAGCTATGCAAAATCTGCTAGGATTTTGAAATTAGAAGGGGTTCAAGTATTTTTTGAAAATTTGAGAACATATCATTTATTTAATCTTTAGTAAATTAGAAAAATCTTATGATGTAACATCTACATGAAATGTCAATTTAAAGGTCATGAAGATATTAAAATATATGATTAACGCACCAAAATTTATAATAATTACTTGCTATGATAAAATAACCAGTAAATCAATATTCTTTAAATTACACGATGTGTAATAGTGACAAAAACTAAGTTTTGTTTAATCTTATAAAAATTAAAATAAGTCAATATTTGACAATAAATTAATAAAAATTATCATCGTCTAGGAAATTAGAAAAATCATTATTGTGAATCATTATTATGATGTTAGTCCTCTTATGAAGAAAAATTGAATTAAGGTATCCGACTGCGTTAACAAAACATTGGTGAATTTTTTAAACATTGTCATGTCTTGTAGTTTAGACTTTTCTCTTTCCGAAACAGTTTCTATTTTCTCAGAAAAAAAAGTCTGACCTATCCTACAGGGGAATTTTAAGCAAAAAATAATTTTTAGCTAAAATTTGTCTTGCACTTCAATTTTAATTTTCATAAAAATTCTTCACCGTTAACAGCATACCTCAAAAACTAATAGATATACTTACATAAGAATTTCATCTTGTGTTTTAAATACTATGGGCAATGAAATGAACCAAAAGTTTTATTTTTGGTAAAATACTTTTCCATTTATAGGTGTTTTTTAGGGAAATTAAGTTGCGAATTTTTTGGGCAAAATACATATATACGTAAATTTTTCTCCATAAGTTTTTTGTATCTCAAAATGTGTACAAAGGAAAATAGGATTGCTGCATTACCATTTTGTGTAAAGTGTCAACCACTTGGTTAAATTAAAGTAAAATGCACTAATTTTCCTATTTCTCAAAATGCATTATATTTTCAAATAATTTTGTTGTATTTATTGTATTTTATATTATAATTGACTATACATCTAAAAATCATAGTTTTAAATATTTAAAAAAAATTCAGTTTTTCAAAAATTTTCCTTCGAAGGAATTCGGATACCTTAACTAATTCATAAAAGACCAAAACAAATCTATGAGATTAAGGCAAACCTATTTTATTTTTTTATTCAATAATTCCATTTTTTTCTAATTCTGTAATGATTTGTTTGGTTAATTTAATTTTAATAGTGCAAGAGACAAAAGTAGACTAAACTGCTCCAGTCCTTTGGTTCAAAATTTTGTTATGAGTTTGATGCTTATAATTTGATTTATTAATGATTTAAAATTCTTCTCTTGATCTCTAACTAAATAACATTTTTCTTAATATTTATAGTTCAGAATTAATTTTTACATTTTATTTGTGTATGCTTAAATTAATGAGTAATCTCAGCTCTCAACGTTCACTTTTGTATTGTATGTTTTACCTACACAAATGAATTTTCGAATTATTAAATCTAACAATTAAATTATCGAAAAAGAATTTAATCAGATGGATAATTGTCACTCTTCTAATATTTTAATTATAATTGTAATATGGACATGCATCAAATTTTTGAAAATTATTTGAAGGTTCCAGTGTTTATAGGTGTGAATATGTGTGTTATTTACCAAACGTATCTTTTTTATCGATAAATCAGCTTTCTTATGAATGAACATGATGTGTTTTTGGTTTGGGATTTAAAGTCGCAAAATGAATGAACAAAATAATTGGCGATATATTGCTGTTGATGCAACGATTATTTCTCTTTAAATGTTAAAAGAAAATGATAAAGAAGGTTGTCAGATTTTGCAACTTATCGCTAACAAAAAGCTAAAATTTGGAGGGTTAGTCCGCCTTGTACCCGATTCTCCTGTCTGGTCAATAAAGAGTAATGTTGAAAGAAAAGGGCCGATGAATCCAAGAAAAAGAATTGGAAATCAATACGAAACAGTGAGGGGATGTATCGAAAGGTAGATATTATCTAAAGGTGATAAAAATGTAATTTATTTTTAAGCTTCCATTTTTGATTTTTACGCCTATTAATTTCCACACTCAAATACGTTGATTTTCCGAATTTGATTTTCAACCAATTCTATATTTTAGTAAAATACCGAACTAACACTTACTTAGAATTTTTCCAATACTATTATTTTTTTGCAAATGTTTCTTTAAATATTATCTTTCATCTCGGCTTCATAATATGGATAAATAGGAACTTTAAACTTAGAAAATAAAAGAAATAAAAATTTGTTGAAGAAGAGAAAACACATGGATACAAATAAACTTTTGAAATAACTGGTAGTAAATATCCAATGATGAATTTGAATGAAATTCCTGAGGCTATATTCAAACACTTACAAATGTTCCGCAAACATTAAACGAGGTCTTTCTTGGGATAATAATTGAACATTAGATAATTAGAGTAAGACTTGTTCAAAAATTTTAAAACAGCAATTATCCCTTTTTTGGTATGAATGTTACATATCGTCAAGAAATATCAGATACATTTCAAAAGAACCATTTAACTATTCCAAATGGATGAAACTAAAAGATTAAATATTTTTTCTGTTAAGAAAGGAATGCGAATTCAGAATAAATGATCAGAAAATGGTAAAAGAGATCGCCAACATAAAGTTAATTGCCATGGCGGGTGCATTCGTTAAAGTATTCCTTATTTAATGACTTAAGTAAAACTGTCATGTTTCGGTAATTTGCTCCACTTATTGATCTTGAAGGACGATAAGCTATCTAATATTGTTTCGTCTTTGTTTGATCAAAAATGAATAGTTAGAAGGCAATGCCTCATTACGAAAGAATTTGAAAAATTTTATTCTTAGACAGTTTGGTAACCAAATAATTCTGATCAGTGATTGATGATGATGATATCATGTCCATTTTACGACGCAAATGGGGTACAGTGGCTTCTGAGGGTAAATATCATTCAGTACCTGAAGACAGAAGTCTGACTTCTAACACTTTATATGAAAAAAGATGGAATTTTATATCAATAGAGATGGCGCTTTATATCAATAAAGATGGCACTTTATATCAATAGAGATGGCGCTTTATAAATAAATATGGCACTTTATATGAAAAAAGATGGCACTTTATATCAATAGAGATAGCGTTTTACATCAATAGAGATGGCGCTTTATATCGATAAAGATGGAATGATTAAATATAGCACTTTATATGAATAATCTTTATCATCTTCCTATGAATAAAGATGGCACTTACACACTCTCTTAAGCAAACATTTTTTAAATGGGGACAATTGCACACACGTCATAAAAAGAGTACTAGGTAAGAAAGGACGAAGTATGAGCCAAGACTCGAACTCAGGGCTTTCAGATACCGGGGAAGATATTGATACTAACATTATAGATGTGAAAGTTTGGATAGATGGATGGACGTTTGTCACTCCATCACGCCAGAACGGCCGAACGGAATGGGATGAAATTTAGCAAAGAGATAGATTATGGTCAGGAACAAAATACAGGCTGCTTTTTATTCTTGTTCATGGAGTGGTTATTTTCTTTATTCATTAAAAACTAACTTTCGAGCCAAAAAGCTGAGGCCAAATCCCTCCAAAGATAAAGTAGGCTCCTTTTTTTTCAAAGCAGAAATGAGGTTAGGCTTAGCACGATTTTGACCGCTTATTTCAAACGACTCTCATCATTTTTTTAATGTTTGATGTATTTAAAGTCAAATGTTGTTAATGAATCGATCTTTCGGATTCATTCTGAAGTGCATTTAAATTAAAAGAAAACAGAATAAAGGAAATGAAAAAACTCTAATCTCCATTGCTTTATCCCAACTATCGTAGGAACGTCAGACGTGTGCGTTAGGCCCACTGACGTTGAAAGTTCACCCGCGATTGTTGACAACTGTGTTTTCATTCGAATTAAAAGTTTAAAAATGATGTGTATCATGCTGTTGTAGCTATCTCCATCTCGATCCATAAATGAAACGGATTTGACCGAACTAAATTTGCTGCTTTGATTTATTTCGGGTATGCAATGTAAATCAATTGTTTTTACTTTAGTTGTGTGTTTTTGTTACTAAATTTCATTTATGTTATATATTTCTCGTTTATGCTCATACTTTTAGATGATCGTTTTAGGTTAGGTTTAAATTCTTTTTTTGATTTCTCATTGTTTGATAGTTTTTCGTACATACACATCAAAATTTCCACTCAAAAAGAGTCGCGGGTAATAGCTAGAATTTGTATATAAGTAGGACAAAACACCCATTCAGTTCCATTTGGATAAGTGTCTAGGGTACTGATTGAGAAAAGAAGTAAGGTTTAAAGAAAAACAGTCCCTTTATTTAGAGTAAATAACATTAACAGGATATTAACAATTAAGATAGGAAAGGTTAATGACAGTAAAGTTAGAAGTTAAAATACTTAGATGGCACCAAAACTATGTGCCGCCGTATCGTAAGATTATTAAACACTCATCGTTACAAGTGATGAGAAGACTGCAGTGACATGGTGGTAAGGTCTTGGCCTCATGACCGGAAGGCTGCAGGCTCGAGGCCCGATTCCAGATGGTAATTTAGTCATGTATCAGAAAACGCTCTCTTTGGAATGCGCACCCCCCCACCCCCAGTGGTATTACTCTCGACACGGAGGACTTTGTGACTAAGAAAAATTATACCTGAGCTAACAACCACACACACACACAAGAAGGTCTTCGTTCTGAGGGATTCGAACTCGCAATCACAAGGGTGCAAATACAGCACCCAACCGAATAGGGTACCCCAGCTCCTGCCCTGTTGTAATTCTGTACAAAAGTTTTGCTTGCCTTGACAGGGTAAAATGTTTAGAAAGAGACCGCGATTGTTGCATATTATTAAACACATGCCAAAGAGTAATCGGTAGTCTGATGGTAAGGTTCGAAACTGGAGGGTTTCATGTCCGAGACTCGATTCCATCGAAGAACCGTTGTGTCAGGGGGTCTGGTGCAAGTTAAATCAGTCGGGATTACACGTACTTTCTCTGATGTGATGGGGAAATTTGGAGAGGGGGTGTCTTCCTCGTCATCTGACAGAGGTTCAAAATGACGAGGTCCGTCCCAAAATATCCCAAGTATTGGTTTAAAACCGGACGTTAATGTAACTAAACTAAACTAAAACCACCGGAGATGAGGAACCCTTCTCTCATTCTCTTGTTTTCAAGCGAATGTGAAATGCTACCTTTTTTTTACAAAAACTTATGATCATGTGACTTGGCACTTTGGTTTAGTGGAATCCGTGGTGCCATCTGTTACACTACAATGAAATTAAAAAGAAATATGGCTGAGTTCGGTATAACAGTGGAATGATAATGACCACTAATTAAATCTCTACATTCCGTTACGAACCTGTAATTTTGCAAATACTGTCATCGTTAAGATTTAGAGTAAACTGTAATGAATAGTGAATGGGTGTGACGTCAGTGATCCCAGAGCTTGTCGACCATTTGACGTCAAATTTGGTGTCTTTGGAGATAAAATGGATTGTACACGAAACATCGAGAATTTTCCAGATTTGTCCATTATGACTGGAGATTTGCCGCGGTGGCTTGGTGGTATGGTCTCGATTTCAGAACCGGAGGGTTCAGGCTCTGGACTCGATTCTACCGAAGAACCGTCGTGTGAGGGGGTCCCTTGCATGTTAAATATGTTAGGCCAAACGTCCTCCCACTGGTGTGGCATGGTGTGGAGAGGGGGGTGCCAGTTCAGGTGTTGTCCTCGTCATCTGACCGTGGTTCAAAATGACGAGGTTTGTCCCAAAAACAGCCCTCGTGTTGCTTTAAAAACGGGACGTTAATATAGCTAAACTAAACTAAAAATATATCTCGAGATACATCCAGAATGTTTCTGATTCGTCCAGAAGATTTTAGCCCCGCCTCCAACTGCTGTATGAAGAGCCACCTGAAGCCGAACAGTTTGGCGTTCAATCGAGAAGACCTGAACTGAGAGGTTTTTGGAAGCTGAACATAGTACAACGGTGATCGACCGAGTAGAGCTAAATAGAGAGGTCTTGAACTGACGAGTCCTGAACGGAGGACTGCTGGATTGCTGTGTGGCGTATTCTGACGAAGCCTGTGTCGTCATCGGGAACGGAGCTGTCCTGAACTGAGGATTCGTCTCGTTGTGCGAAGTAGTGAGTTGGCAGCGAAGGCAAGAAGAGATAGTGGAAAAGAAGTTCAGCCGTTCAGAGAGACCTACCTGAGCGTAGACAGAATCTCAGAAAGATTCCCTCTCCTGCTGAATCCTGTCCGGCCGCTTTGTGAGTTGTAAACGTTGTCACTACGGAATTTCTGCCTATGCCCTACTGTTGCTATCATGGACTGTTGTCTGCAGTGTGCTGTCCTGTGTGTTCGTCTCGACTGTATATAGTTGTCATTTGTACATAATTGTCGTCTCTGTGCTGTAATAATTTGTTGTATTTGTGCTGTCCTGTAAATAAACGTCGTCTGTGTTGTATCATCTACTAAAGAACTGATCATTGTCTGTGTGTTGTCATCTCTTCTCACGCCATACACACCCACTATACAAGGTAAACGAACCCGAAGGATTAGCAGAAGGATGAGAAATCCGTAACAATAAACTAAATTAATTATAATAATCGATTAATGAAATTACAAAAATTACATGAAATGTGTGCAGGGACAGGAATTTAATTATATTGCTTCTTTATTGCCTCCAGTTAAATTATAATCAAGTATGGACCTTCATTCCTTGGTAATAATTATAGCAGTAAATTAATTTAGAATACATGGTTCTATACAGGTTTGAAATCGATGTTTTCTACAAAATTGAATTCAATTTTAACTAGGCTAATTAAGGCATCGAACTACATTAAAAATGCAGATTATCGATCACATTGGCGAATGTTTAAAATTGTTATTTCTTGTAGTTCAGACTTTCCTCTTTCCATAACGGTTCATCTTCTCTAGATAAAGGAAGATCTCAAGTATAACCCAGGGTCACTTATTTTTCAGCTAAAATTTGTCTTTAACTTCGATTTTCTCAAAACATTAATTTGCATAAAAATTCTACTTCGTTAACATGATATTTAAAAAAACAAATAGAGATATTAACATAAAAATTTCAGCGTGTGTTTTAAATCATATGGGCAATGAAACGAACCGAAAGTCTTATTGTTGATGAAAAACTTTTTCCTTTATAGGTGTTTTTAGAAAACTGAAAGTGTAAATTTATGGGAAAAATGCATATTTGCGTATAATTTCAACCTTCACTTCTTTACATCTCACATTTTTACTTAGACTTTAGTTCATTTCATTCATCATCATATTCTATAACTTTTGTACAAAGAAAATTAAGATCGCTGCATTATAATTTTGTGTAGAGTGTTAACCATTTTAGTTACATTTCATTAAAATTTACTACACATTTTCCTTTTTCTCAAAATGTATTATATTTTTAAATTATTATTTTTTTCTATTCATAGTGTTAATAATTGACTATGCACATAAAAATCGTAAATAATTAACCCTAAAACCGTAAATTTTTGAAAAACAAAATTTTTCAAATTTTTTTCTTCCAACGTAGTTGGATATCTCTTTCCAGCTGATTTTTTTCTAAATATTTTACCCAGAGTTATAAGAGCAGCAACAAAATTTAACAAGACGATTATAAGGAGATAATTAATTCTTGATTTCTGCTGTAACCCAAAAACATCTCGGCCCAAAGACATTAAAGAAATTTCAAGATCCATACTCTTGACCGACCCCAAGTTTAAATGTTAGTCTAACTTCTCAATTAAAGTAATTGATTTAGGTTAAGAGAGCCCTGAAGCCATTTTTTCTTTTTAGCTACAAGGACTATTAGAGCTGTTTCCCTGTTACAGGCTGGTTAAAGCGTCACACGAGTGGCCATTTGGAGCGATTAGAAACAAAAAGTGGACTCCAGGCCGGAAGAGATTTAAAGCTTTGTAGAACCATCAAGGAATTCATTACGCTGGTTTGCGGACAATACTCATTAATCGGTAGTTTATGCGGATTTAAATGCTACCAAAATTTAATTCTTATTTTGTTTTTTTGAAGCCCTTTTATGTATATGTGGTGTTTAGATTTTATTACGCCAGCAAATATGTCACACAGGAATTGAATAAGGCCAAATATTTCATTAATACATTTTTAATGATTTTTTTTTTGACGAATCTAGTTGTAAAAGAAAAATACTTATGCTGATTTTTGTTAGTATTGTATAAGTATGTATAGAATTATACAAGTAGTTGTTATTGTAGTATATTATATAAGTTACATTGTATAAGTAGAATTTTTTTATTTGAAATTTAAAGTTTCTTAATACCATTTTTTATTAAAAGAAGAACAGTGTTCATAGGAATGCTAGATGGGAATTTGAATAATTATAACTATTAGTATTATTCTATGATATTATGTCCTGAAAACTAGTCTGATAAAAGAAAAATACGTGTGCTATTTTCTGTTATACTTGTGCTGTTTTCTATATATATCGTATAAGTAGAATATTTCTGATTTGAAATATCAAGTTTGTTAATGTAGACATTAAATGAAAAGGGGAATTCATAGGAATGCTAAATAAGAATTTGAATAATTATAATTATTAATATTATTCTTGTGATCCTATGTCCCGAATATTAGCAACCGTGGTGGCCTGGTGGTAAGGTCTCGGCTTCGTAACCGGTGGGGTGCAGGTTCGAGACCCGATTCCACAGAAGAGACGCCGTGTAAGAGGGTCTGATGCAAGTTGAATCTGTCGGGGCCAAACGTCCTTCCGTAAATGTGATGTGGAAGTTTAGAGAGCGGGTGCCAGCTCAGGTGTTGTCCTCGTCATCTTATGGTGGTTCAAAATGACGAGGTCCGTCCCAAAATAGCCCTCGTATTTCTTCAAAATGGGAAGCTAATATAACTTAACTAAACTATCCTACAAACTAGTCTAGTTGGAAAAGAGAAAATACCTACGCTGAGTTTGAATAGTTTAAATTGTATAAGTAGACAATTTGAAATTTGAGGTTTCTTAACATAGGAATTAAATAAAAGCAGCATTCATAGAAATATTAACTAAGAATTTAAATAATTCTAATTATTAAAATTATTCTTGTGACCTTCTGTCTTGAAAACTGTCAGCAAGTTAGCTATAAGAATGGTTAAAAATTTGTCGTCAATTCATGATAAAAATAGAGAAAAGGTGTTAAGGAAACTTTTCCACTACTATTATAACTATTATCTATTGGAATGCTTTCAATAAAAAATCCAAACATATAAGAATTATTTGAAATTTTACTGGTAAAGTTTGAAACATTCAACTGAAATTTCGGTAGCTTGAAAGATACTTTCTTACCTATTTAAAGAACCAGCGGGTGACCGAGCTCAGCTCGGAGAAAACAGGTATCGAAGCTAACTCGAAGATTTAAATTTTCAATTGTGATTTATAAAAACAATACATGCCATAAGAAAATTTGGGAAACCATTGGTGAAAAGATAACCGGTTAAAGTGCACCATTGTAAACTATTCTAAACAAAGTTACAGTTTGGAAAGGGAACTATTCTATACAAAGGTAAAGTAAAGGTAAAGATTGAAGTGTGTTGAAGTTCAATATTTTTGACAAATTCATTTAGAAAAACCAAACATATATACATACATAAGAAACATATTATAAACCTATAACAGCATAAACATAAAACTTTATTAGTTCGCCATATCGACTATAGATGGCAGCACGTTACCGCTTGAAAATTTAAGTAGCCATTATGGCGAACTAATAAAGTTTGAAAATATCCTATCTGTAACTCCGAACTGCTCGACCGTAGCTCTCCAAAACCGGCGCCAATCGATTCCTCGTGGGCAAAAACCCCAGACCCCCAAGTTTACCGGAGTTTATTAATTTTGGGGCGAGTTTCGACTTGGCAGCCATTTCTCGTATTATAGTATTAGATAGCTGGTACCCGGTGCGTTGCTGCCTATGAAAAAAAGTAATGTTAAATGAAATCAAACAATAATATGGAAATGTTTTATTGAAATTGGACGAAGGGTACGAAAGTATATAAAATGCGAACAAACAAATGTTCATTTTTATATATCAGATTTGCGTATTCTTTTATCATGTGAACGGTGGAGAATTTTTATGCAAATCAAAGTGTTGAGAAAATGGAAGTTAAAGACACATTTTGGCTGAAGAATATGTGACTCTGGATGATAGACCAGTCCTTCCATTTCCTAGAAAATACAACTTGTTTTGGAAAGAGGAAAGTCTAAACTACAAGAAATAACAATAAAAAATTTCCATTGTAGTCGATAACCAGAGATTTTAACGTAGTCGGATACCTTAAAGGGAAACTGTTATCAAAAAAGTCACAGAATTTCTGTATCTATTTAGTTTTTTGTTGGTGAAATTATATTTATAACTTCGGTAAATTGTTGTAGCAGAAATTTTTTTATTATAATGGATATACCGACTCGTTTCAACCAGTCTTCTAATATAAATGGTTTGTTATTTTTGTAAATAATTACATCGAATAAAATGACGTAATGATAGATAATTAAACCAAAAACCACTCAATCATTGAAACATTTTTTTTTATTTTCAGGGGATCTAATATATGTAATTTGTGTAAACATTATATCATCTTTAATCTGTGTAAGAACAAGCTAACGTAATTAAGGAGAAATGAGACATTTAATTATTTTCTTACGAAAAAATTTACTTTGTAAATAAAAGTTTTTAATTTTTTTTTGCTGAGTGTATTTTTTTTCATATTCGCTTCGGATTTTTACATTTGAAATTGATAGGCTTGTGACATTGATCATCAATCAAGTATGATGTAATAATTTTTTTTCTCAGAGTGATTAATGGTGTGTCCTTACGATTATTAACTCCTGTTTTTTTCTAATGATAACGCGCGGATTATTTTTATTCAGAACTCTGAACAAGCCCCATACTTATTTCTTGCTTACAGCCACAATTAGATATATTTTAACAAAAATTAGTTTATTATATTTTTAACGAAATAATATCAAACTAATTCGAATATTTTTACGATACAAATATTTAAGAAATCAAATCACTTATTACTAAGAATTAACTTTTAATACCGTTTTGAATACGTAAATAAAATGATATTCAGAGCTAAAGGGGATTACTGCCGCAGAAGAAATAATTTCAGAAATATCATTTGGAATTTAAAATAACTGTCTTGTTTAGTTAGGAAGGAGAGGAAGAATGGTATTCATTTTCTTGGCGGCAATGAATACATTTAATGAAACTGAATAACATATAAAGGAAAAATATAAGCAGCACTAGCTGTTACCCGGCGCGTTGCAGCTGCAAAAGAAATAATTTTGGAAATATCGTTTGGAATTTGAAGTAACTGTCTTGTTTCATTAGGAATGACAGAAAAAAATAGCAATTATTTTCGTATCGGAAATGAATACATTCCTTGGAATTGAGTGATATATACACTGAAGTGACAAAAGTCATGGGATAGCAATATGCAAATATACAGATGGCAGTAGTATCGCAGCGAAAAAGTATAATTGCGCAGTCTGTTTTCCAGATCTTTCATTTTTGTTCAAGTTATTCATGTGAACAGGTTTTTCGTGATTTATGGTGGCACGACGAGAATTAACAGACTTTGAACGTGGAATGTTAGTTGGAGCTAGACGCATGGGTCATTCCATTGCGGATATCGTTAGTGAATTCAACATTCCGAGATCCACAGTATCAAGAGTGTGCCGAGAGTATGAAATTTCATGCATCCCATCCCATCATGGAGAGCGCAGTGGGCGACCACCTGCACTTAACGACCGAGAACGGCGAAGTCTGTGTAGAATGGTCAGTGTTAATAGACACGCAACACTTCGTCAAATAACTGCAGGAACAACTGGGACGTACGAGGGACGTGTCCGATAGGAATGTGCGGCGAAATTTGTCTTCCTTGGGCTATGACAGCAGAAGACCGACTCGAGTGCCTTTACTGACAGCACGACATCGCCTGCAGCGACTCTCCTGGGCTCGTGAGCATATCGACTGGTCCCTAGACCAGTGGAAAACCGTGGCGTGGTCAGATGAGTCACGATTTCAGTTGTTACGAGCTGATGGTAGAGTTCGAGTGTGGCGCAGACCCCACGAAGCCATGGACCCAAACTGTCAGCAAGGCACTGTTCAAGCTGGTGGTGGCTGCATAATGGTGTAGGCTGTTTTTACATGGCATGGACTCGGTCCTCGGGTGCAACTGAACCGATCATTAACTGGAAATGGTTTTGTTCAGCTGCTTGCAGATCACTTGCAGCCATTCATGGACTTCACGTACCCACACAACGATGGGATTTTTATGGATGACAATGCGCCATGTCACCGGGCCAGAACTGTTCGCGATTGGTTTGAAGAGCATTCCGGAAAATTCCAGCACATGATCTGGCCACCTAGATCGCCCGATATGAATCCCATCGAGCATTTATGGGACATCATCGAAAGGTTCGTTCGTGCCCAAACTCCTGCACCATCCACACTTTCACAATTATGGACGTCTATACAGACAGCATGGCTCAATATTCCTGCAGAGGACTTCCAACGATTTGTGGACTCCATGACACGTCGAGTTGTTGCACTTCGCCGGGCAAAAGGAGGACCGACACGATATTAACAGTCATTCCATGACTTTTGTCACTTCAGTGATAGGAGAGGCGTAACTAATTTTTATTCTATTCTTTCTTACTTTATTATTCAAGAGATTTAGGGTAGGCTGTATTTTTTGTTGTTGTTCCTCCCTTTTCAGAGGAAAAAATGAATTTTTTGGCTGTCCGTCTCGTTAGCATCCAGCATAGAACTGGTTATGTAACAAACATATATTTTATTATGAACAGTCCGCACATTTAAAGTGCAAGTAATTAGAAGTCAAAGTTTTATCCGATTAGCGACATAAAGCGCATAAGAGACATGCGGATAAACATTCATTTTTATTTTTATGTATTACATAATTTTACCATGCCTATAACCATCTTGTATGTGTAAATAATGACTTGTCAATGTTTTATCACAATCTGACGAGCGGTACAGCAACGCATAAGGTACAAGCAAACAAAATTCATTAATCCATAGTTAATAGATGCGATAAATTGATCCAAAAATATTTTTTATAGAATACATAATTTAATTGTGCCTATAATCATTCCGTAAATACTAGTAATAAGTTGCAAAAAATTTTTCGCAATCGGATGAGCGTTACATACAGTTACATACAGACAAACACTTATTGCTATTTGTATAGATTACTAAAATGTCTGAAATAACAGTCATATTAAAAAAAAGACTCTCTAGCTATAATTAATTTATCAAAAAAAAAAACCATGCAAGATATGAGTCCCCTGGCAGACATGGAAAACATCTTTCTGGAATATTATACATTAAATTTTGAGTTGTTTTAGAAATTTTGCAGTTAAAAATTTTCTATTTGTTTGAGAAAGGCTTGTCATCTACAATAGCAAATAAATATATGCAATTCTTATGAAAATATTAATTAATTTCTTCGAGATTCAGAAATATAAACATTTTCCAATCAAGGACCCAAGTCACTTCCCAGTATAATTTACATCAGTAAAAATTTCAAGGAATGTTAAATTATGTATATTTATTGTAATAGCATATAATTCTACCAAATGTAATAAAATGATGCTCAAAAATTATTCTAGGAGTAGCAATGCTTCAGCGCAATAACCTTGCAAATCAATTGCAATGCCTATTAAAACATCAAGGAATGTTCATGAAAATTTCATCAAAATTTAATATTTTATTTAAAAAATAATATTCTTTTTTTATTTTTGCAGATATTAACCTTTTTTTAAGATTAAGGTCCATTACATCAAATTAAAGTATTTGCGCTAAAATAAGGGATAAACTATATTGACATAATATTAAGCGTGGAGGATTTGGAAAATTACTTTTTGAGAAAAAATAATTTTCTTTCACAAATAATAGAAAATTCTATAAAGAAAAGAGTAGAAAGGAGAGTTTGTGTAGTATTCATCGAAATTTTACAAAAAAATACTGCATTTTCTTTACTAGAAGGAAGCTATATTTACATGATATAAAGTGTGGATAATTTGAATAATTTAAATGGAGGAATAATTTTTTGACGATGAAGGCATATTGAATTAAATTAAAGTATTAGTGCTAAAATAATGGATGAAATCAAATGTTGTATATAAACTTGAAATAAAGACAAATGGTTAACTGTTATTTTCTTTTTAAATAGTAATATATTGCCGAAATGAAAT
>JAPMOQ010026538.1:0-11823 GCA_026543055.1 Argiope trifasciata | reverse complement strand
AATTTTTGCTTAAACAGCTCCATAGCAATAAAATTTTTACGCATGATAACGCCTTACTCTTTTTTCATACGCTGAGTGAATTGCTTGAAATTGTTGAGCGGAATGACATTCGTTCTGATTTATTAAAAGAATTAGAATCACAAAAACAGAAATTAACCATTTGGTTAGATGTTGAGGGTGTTGATACGCCCTTGTTGAGTTCGTTACTTGAGCGCTTATCGAACTTATCAAGCGAACTTAACACCAATCCTCGGCTTGGCCTCGATTTAAAAGAGGACAAATTTCTTTCTTCCATCAGACAACGACTGATGATCCCTGGCGGCTGCTGTAGTTTTGATCTCCCTTCTCTCTATTTTTGGTTACATCTCCCTCAATCTGAACGGGATACGAAAGCAATGCAATGGGTTAGCCGGTTTTCTTCGCTTCATGGTACACTGACTATCTGTATGCAATTGATTCGCCAAGCTGGCGAATTTAAATCGTTTGCATGCACAACTAATTTTTACCAAGATAATAAAGAAGAAGCGGAATTGCTGCGTATTCGCGTCGCACACCATGCGCGCATTTACCCGCAAGTATCCGGCCATAAATCACGGTATGCAATCCGTTTTGTTCCGTTTGAAAGCGATGCGAGTAATGCCGCGAACAACGTGGAATTTGAATTAGCATGCTGTTAATGCTGTCCTTTTATCACTTTATAAACTATGAAAAATACCGAAATCCTTTATATAAAATGTCCTACCTGTCAAAAAATAATCGAATGGAACGAAAAAAATACGTTCCGGCCTTTTTGTACAAAGCGCTGCCAACTGATTGATTTAGGCGAATGGGCGAATGAAAGCCACCGCATCCCAAGCTCGCCATCCAATGAAGCGAACGACCTTTCCTATACGGATGATGGTACACCGTTTGATAAGGACAACGAGTAATGCGCGTGTTGGGCATCGAGACCTCCTGTGATGAAACCGGGATCGCCATTTATGATGACTTGCACGGTTTATTAACTAATCAACTCTATAGTCAAGTTCACTTGCACGCGGATTATGGTGGGGTGGTTCCTGAACTGGCTTCACGGGATCACATCCGCAAAACCATCCCGCTCATTCAAGCAGCCATGAAAGAGGCTAAACTTCAACCCAATCAGATTGATGGGGTTGCGTACACGTCAGGTCCAGGCTTAATTGGTGCGCTTTTGGTTGGCGCCTCAATCGGCCGTGCGTTGGCTTACGCGTGGCAAGTGCCCGCGATTCCGGTGCATCACATGGAAGGACACTTACTGGCTCCCATGCTTGAAGATTGCCCACCCCACTTCCCCTTTGTGGCCTTACTCGTATCCGGTGGACATACTCAGTTGATTCGTGTGCAAACAATGGGAGAGTATGAATTGCTCGGCGAATCTATCGACGATGCCGCGGGTGAAGCGTTCGACAAAGTCGCAAAACTGCTCGGGTTGGACTACCCTGGTGGTGTTAAATTGGCCAAACTGGCGGAAAAAGGTCAATCGGGCCGATTTGTTTTCCCACGGCCTATGACCGATAGACCCGGCTTGCAATTTAGTTTCTCTGGTTTGAAGACCTACAGCGCCAATACGGTTCATCAGCATCAAGATGCTCAGGGTAACCTTGACGAACAAACCCGAGCCGATATTGCTCATGCATTTCAAGAAGCCCTCGTGGATACATTACTTATCAAATCACGACGCGCATTAGACCAAACTGGACTCAATCGGCTTATTGTTGCAGGTGGCGTCGGGGCAAACAGGGTATTGAGACAAAAATTGACCGCCATGATGCAGGAAAGAAAGGGTCAAGTCTATTACCCGCGATCTGAATTCTGCACGGACAATGGCGCCATGATTGCCTATACCGGACTAATAAGATTAAAGAAAGGAATTGCCGCCGAACTGAACATTGATGTTAAACCACGGTGGCCATTAACCGATCTCACTCAAACAGATTAGTCCTCAAATTTTTCTGCGCGCGTGGATTTATCGCTGATCTTAGGTTCTTGTCCTTTAAGTAAACGTTGAATATTGCTCGCGTGGCGCGCCAGAATGAGACAAGATAACATGGCAACCGGCAGTGTTAAAGCAGGTTTAAATAGCCACGCATAAAATGGCGCAATAATAAAACTGACGATCGCACCAATCGATGAATAACCTGAGATCAACGTGGCAGCCAGCCAGGTGACCATAAACGCACCCGAAAAATCAAAGCCAATGGCTGACATGGCACCAAAAGCAGTAGCAACCCCTTTTCCGCCATGAAAGTTAAAAAAACATGGATAGATGTGACCTAAACACGCCGCAATCCCGATGATACCCAGAAAAAAGGGCGCAATATTGAGTCGATAGGCTATCCAAACCGGTATCATCCCCTTGAGCATATCAAAAATAAGAACAAGAAAAGCAACGTATTTTCCATTAATTCTAAGCATGTTAGTCGCCCCTGGATTCAGAGAACCATGCTGCCGAGGATTCGGCAAATTAAAAATATTGCTCAGAATTATTGCGCCTGATAAAGAGCCGCATAAATAAGCGAGGATAACGATGACGCCAATTAATAAATAAGTCAACTCAGCTCCACTATTTACTCATTAAGTACAATTAGGTGTTGTTGCCTTTCTTATCGGTCTTTTTTTCCGATTTTTTGACTTTATTCGCTTTTTTTTCTTTATCCAAGATGGGTTTCAAAAAACGGCCTGTGTAAGAACCTTTAACCAGCGAGAGTTGCTCTGGCGTCCCTTGTGCGATGATTTTTCCGCCACCGTTGCCGCCTTCGGGTCCTAAATCAACCACCCAATCCGCTGTTTTGACGACATCAAGGTTGTGTTCGATAATGACCACAGTGTTGCCCCGATCCCTCAGTACATGCAACTGTTTCAATAGCTGCTTTACGTCAGCAAAATGCAATCCTGTGGTGGGTTCATCTAAAATGTAGAGTGTATTTCCCGTGTCCCGTTTAGACAACTCTTTTGATAATTTAATGCGCTGCGCTTCCCCACCGGATAAGGTCGTCGCCGATTGACCCAACGTGATATAAGATAGCCCAACATCCACTAACGTCTGTAACCTTCTAGCAATCATCGGCACAGGATCAAAAAATTGGCGTCCTTCTTCAACCGTCATATTTAGAATCTCACTGATGGTTTTCCCTTTGTATTTTATTTCTAACGTTTCACGGTTGTAGCGTTTTCCATGGCATTCATCACAAGGTACATAAACATCAGGTAAAAAATGCATTTCAACTTTTATCAGCCCATCACCTTGACAGGCCTCGCAGCGCCCACCTTTGACATTGAAACTAAATCTGCCCGGTGTGTAACCCCGCGCTCTCGATTCCGGTACGCCCGCATACAATTCCCTTATTGACGTAAAAAATCCCGTATAAGTTGCTGGGTTAGACCGAGGTGTGCGTCCAATTGGACTTTGATCAATATTGATCACTTTATCAAAAAAGTCCAAGCCGCTAATCGACTCGTAGGGAGAAATGTTGCTATTATTTGCGCCATTTAATTCATTTTGAGCAAGCGGATAAAGCGTATCATTAATGAGTGTTGATTTACCCGATCCAGATACACCGGTTATACATGTCACCAAACCGACCGGTACCGACAAATTGACCTGCTTTAGGTTATTGCCCCTCGCCCCAAAGACCTGCAACTGTCGTTTTGGATCCGGCTCTTTTCGCGTGGTCGGCACCGCAATCTTTTCTTTGCCAGATAAAAATTTGCCTGTTAAGGATTTCGAATTTGCCATAATTTCAGCGGGGGTTCCCTCAGCAACAATACGACCACCATGAGTGCCGGCACCCGGGCCAATGTCAATAACGTAATCGGCTGCCAAGATTGCCTCTTCATCGTGCTCAACAACAATCACGGTATTACCAAGATCCCGTAAGTGGATAAGGGTACCAATTAAGCGAGCATTATCGCGCTGGTGTAGGCCAATTGAAGGTTCATCCAACACATACATCACTCCCACTAACCCAGCGCCTATTTGGCTTGCTAAACGAATACGCTGCGCTTCCCCGCCTGATAATGTCTCTGCGGAACGGGATAACGTCAAGTAATCCAGACCCACGTTAATTAAAAATTGCAGCCTGGCATTGATCTCTTTTAAAATTTTCTCAGCAATTTTAGCGTTTTGACCAGTTAATTCTAATTGATCAAAAAATTGTTTCGCCTGCAGGATACTAAGTTCAGCTATGTGGGGTAAATTGGTATTCTCTATGAATACGTTTCTGGCTTCTAAACGAAGCCGCGAACCTTGACAGGCGCAACAGGTTCGTTGACTCACGTATTTTGCTAATTCTTCCCGTATGGTCGCCGAATCGGTTTCGCGGTAGCGTCGACTTAAATTGGTAATAATGCCTTCAAATGGATGCCGACGTAGCACCACATCTCCCCGATCATTGGTGTATTTAAACTGAATTTCTGTTTCTCCCGAGCCATGGAGCACGACAGTTTGAATCGTCTCAGGTAATTGCTCGAACGGCGTATCAATATCAAATTGGTAATGATTGGCCAATGATGTAAGCATCTGGAAATAGTATAAATTACGGCGGTCCCAGCCACGAATCGCCCCAGCAGACAACGAAACATCCGGCATTTGAACAATGCGTTTAGGATCGAAATATTGTTGTATTCCCAAGCCATCGCACTCTGGGCAGGCACCCGCGGGGTTATTGAAGGAAAACAAGCGGGGTTCTAATTCCGCAATGCTATACCCACAAATTGAACAAGCAAAATTGGCTGAAAAAAGGATTTCTGGTGCGGTAGGATCATCAAGATTCGCGACCGTCACTAACCCGTGCGCTAAATCCAGTGCCGATTCTAACGATTCTGCTAATCGTATTTTTAGTTCATCCCGTATCGAAAACCGATCGATAACGACTTCAATGGTGTGCTTTTTATGTAATTCAAGCGGTGGCGGCTCAGAGAGAAGATAGATCTCCCCGTCGACCCTGACTCGAATATACCCATTTGCAGCAAGCTGCTCAAACAATTTTACGTATTCGCCCTTTCGATCTTTGATCACCGGTGCTAAAATCATATATCGATGGTTAGACGGCAACTGCATAATCGCATCGACCATTTGTGAAATCGTTTGCGCTTTGAGTGGCATGTCATGCTCTGGGCAGCGCGGTTCGCCAATACGGGCAAACAGAAGCCGGAGATAGTCATAAATTTCAGTAATGGTCCCCACGGTGGATCGCGGATTATGTGAGGTTGATTTTTGTTCAATTGAAATAGCTGGCGATAAGCCTTCAATATGATCAACGTCCGGTTTTTCCATTAGTGACAAAAACTGCCTTGCATACGCGGACAGCGATTCAACATAACGGCGCTGGCCTTCAGCATAGAGTGTGTCAAATGCCAGAGATGATTTCCCCGAGCCCGACAAACCAGTAATCACAACCAGTTTATCCCGGGGTATGGTTAAATTGATATTCTTTAAATTGTGCGTCCGTGCACCACGAATTTCAATATCTTTAATAGCCATGACCACTCATTATTTCAATAAATTGAACGACATATTATACCAAAGAATAATCAACTTTGCAGCAGCTAAGCCAACGGCCTTTAACTTATCAATGCAATAAGTAAAAATAGTCTAAGATTATGCGAAGAAGGCCATAACCATCATCACCACTTAATAAACACTATTATCTTATAAATCAATCATGGTATAATAATTTAAAGTTTTTTGCAGAATGAGGAAGACATAATGGCAAGTCGTGGTATCAATAAAGTTATTCTTGTGGGTAATTTAGGGCAAGATCCTGAAGTCCGTTATTTACCTAATGGCGGTGCGGTTACCAATATCAGTATTGCGACGTCCGATTCATGGAAAGACAAACAAACCGGTGAACAAAAAGAACGCACCGAATGGCATCGTGTTGTCATTTTTAACAAATTGGCTGAAATTGCCGGCGAATATTTACGTAAAGGTTCACAGGTTTATATTGAAGGTGCCTTACAAACCCGTAAATGGCAAGATCAAAGTGGCCAAGATCGTTACACTACCGAAGTCGTCGTCAATATCGGCGGGACATTACAAATTTTAGGTTCACGTAATACAAACGAAGCCGCTGCCCCCATGAATACTCAGGGCCCAGCAATGATCCCCCCAACAACAAAAGCCACGCCGGACAAACAGCCAGCAACTCAAGCCGTTACCGCGCCACTTGAGCCTGATTTTGATGATGATATTCCTTTTTGAATTAGCTTGTCTTTTGGTACAAAAGTGGAAAGCCCTAAATCAAGGGCTTTCATCTAGTCTATAATTCTATTGAAAATGGCACACATTCGTTAATTTGATTAATCCAACTAACTTGTCAAAGGTTCACTGATTTGCTTTGCTGCCGATTCCAATAATATTGGTATATTGTCATCAATAGGATAAATTAATTGATCGTGTAAGCAACGAAGTTCGTTTGCCCCTTTATCATATTCCAGTTTTCCGTGGCATTTAGGGCAAACGATCATAGTTAGTAATTGTAAGTCCATTATCACTCCTTTTTTGCTTAAGTTGGGTCTTGGTGAGTAGCGGCTCAATGATGTTACTATTTATTTCAGCCTCGATAGGTAAATACCACCAATTATGTTCAGCAAACGAGCGGCATTTGACCGCATCTTTTTCCGTCATTAATAACACGTCATCGGATTGGCTTAATAAACTCAACTCCTCCGCCGTATAATTATAGTGATCAGGGAAGGAATAGCAATTTTTTACCAGCACTCCCAAGTTTTTTAGCATGGTAAAAAACCGATTCGGATGACCTATTCCTGCCATTGCAATAACGGGTGGTAATTGAATAACCGCCCTTGTTTCATTCGTTAGCAGATTAACGGCATGGCTGGGCTTTAGTGTCATTGTTGTATGTGGGATTTGACTGGGTAAGTCTAAATTTTTTTCTTGTGCACCATTAATTACAATAAGATCGGCTGATTTTAATCGAACCTGACTTTCTCGTAACGGCCCTGCTGGCAGTAATTTTCCATTACCAAAAGCATACTGGCCGTCAATCACTACGATTTCAACCGCTCTGCCAAGGGCATAGTGCTGCAAGCCGTCATCACTGATAATTAAATCGATGGGGTACTTTGCTAGCAGCGCTTGGATGGCTTGCGCCCGTTTAGGTGCGACGGCAACGGGCACACGGGTGCGCTGATATAACAGCACGGGTTCATCACCAGCTTCTTTCGGCGTGGTTGATTTGGTTACCAACAGCGGATAATTTTTGCTTAGCCCACCATAACCGCGGGAAACAACGCCGACGCGGTAGCCTCTCTGTATGAGCTGCTGCACAAGCCAGATAACCAAAGGGGTCTTACCATTCCCACCAACGGTAAGGTTGCCCACAATAATCACCGGTACCGGCGCCTGCCAGGTTTTACAAAACGTTTTCCTATATAGCCAGCGTCTTATCATGATGACACAGCCATAAAGTAGCGAGAAAGGCAGCAATAGCCAATAGAGTTTATTTTTTCCTGACCACATTGATTTTATCATGTGCATCACTGTCCAAATTGCAGATGATAGAGCTGGGTGTAGGCGCCTTGTTTAGCGAGCAACGTTTTATGATTGCCACGCTCAATAATGCGTCCCTCATCAATGACCAATATTTCATCCGCTTTCTCAACGGTTGAGAGCCGGTGCGCAATCACAATTGACGTACGATTCTTCTGTAATTCTTCCAACGCCGATTGAATCGCTCTTTCTGATTCTGTATCCAGAGCAGAGGTTGCCTCATCCAGAATAAGGATAGGATTATCGCGCAACAATGCCCTAGCTATCGCAATACGCTGGCGTTGTCCACCAGATAATAACACCCCATTTTCACCAATGATCGTATCCAGCCCGTTATCCATTTTTTCAATAAAATCCATTGCATGTGCCAGTCGTGCCGCCTGTTCAATTTGTTCGCGGGTATAATCATTGGGCCGTCCATAAGTAATATTATTGGCTACTGTGTCATGAAACAGGTGCACATTCTGCGAAACTAAACCAATTTGATTACGCAGTGAGCGTAATGTGTAGGCATTAATATTAAGACCATCAAGGAGGATTTCGCCTTTTTTAACATCATAAAAACGCGTCAGTAAACTCGCAATCGTCGATTTTCCTGAGCCCGAGCGACCGACTAACGCAACGGTCTTTCCCGCTTCAATCGTGAAATTGATATCATTCAAAGCAGGAAAATCGGACGTGGGATAAGTGAAGCTCACCTGGTTAAATTCAATGTTGCCCTCTGCCCTTTTAATCTCTAATGTGCCGGTGTCCTGTTCAATGGGTGAATCAAGTAGATGAAATAGCGTTTGACACGCCGCCATGCCGCGCTGAAATTGTGCGTTGACGTTAGTGAGTTCTTTTAGTGGTTTCATAAGTGCCACCATCGCGGAAAAAACAACCGTAAATTCACCGGGAGTAATCGTAGAAAATTCATCACGCCCAGCCATGTACAAAATAATGGCGAGCGCAAACGATGCAATAATTTGAATTAATGGTGTCACTAGCGACGAGACTGAAACCATCTTCATCCTTTGACGGCGAATATGATTGCTAACCCGCTTAAAGTTTTCATTCTCAACATCTTGCGCGCCAAAAATCAGCACTTCTTTATGCCCTTTGAGCATTTGTTCCGCCGTTGAGGTAACATTACCCATGCTGTTTTGAATCGTTTTGCTGAGCTGTCTAAAATATTTAGAAACATACCGAATAATTAGGCCAACAACAGGAAAAATGATAACGAGAATCAAAGAAAGTTGCCAGCTGTTGTAAAACATAATTGAAAACAGTCCAATTAAATACGCCGTTTCACGAACCACCACAATTAATGCCTCGGAGGATGAGGCCGCCACTTGCTCAGAGTCATACGTGATGCGTGACAGTAACCGACCGGTTGAATTTTGATCGTAAAACGAAACTGGAGAATTGATTAAGTGCCCGAATACCCTTTGGCGCATCGTCATGACAATCTTTCCGGCAACCCAAGAAAGGCTATATGTAGAAATATAATTAGCCAGTCCGCGCATCACAATCAAACCAATAACAATGAACGGCATTTCTAACAAAATACCCCGATCCTTCTTACCGAATCCTTCATCCAATAGTGGTCTTAGTAATGAAATCAGTGACGTATCAACGACCGCGTTTAAAACTAAACACACAACGGCGGCCAGGAGTGCCAGTTTGAAGGGAGCAATCATTGGCCACAATCGTTTGAAAGTTTGCCAAGTTGAAAAATCTTTATCGACCCGGTCGTTCACTTTTTATCCCTCTTCAACATGATTACCTTATTTTAACCATATTTACCTAAAGCACCAAACCAATCATGATACCAACGCGGTTTTATTTGCGTTCTATAGGTAGCATACCGCCAATGCGTGTCATAAAAATAAAGTGTTATTTGGCCGTGTTCACTGGTTGTTAATAGGGGTAGTTTGAGTTGATCATAGCGAGTTAACACTTTTTGAGATGGTAAACGCCACGGATTATAACGTGAGGTGGAGTTAATCGCGAGCATAGGGCTAACTCTAGCAAGAAACGCATAACTCGAAGAGGTATTGCTGCCATGATGAGGTACTTGCAATACAGTCTGTTTTCTCACGATGTTTTGTTCCACCAATTTCAGTTCCTGATTTTTTTCTAAGTCACCGGTCAATAATATACTAAATTTGCCGTCAGTAATGCGAATGACGCACGAATCATCATTGTCAGCGTAGTTGACTAAATGGGGTGGCCAGACCACCTCAAACTCCAGTTTTTTCCATCTCCATTTAACACCGCTTCGGCAGGCAAAATCATTTGGCAACCGGTTGGAGGAACTCATCAGTTTTGCATTAGGATAAGCCGCTCGCAGGGTTGACAACCCCCCACTGTGATCAGTGTGCTGATGGCTTAAGATAATCAACTCTGGTTTCAAATCACGCCACTCTAAAAAGGGGATGATTTGTTTTTCTGCCTCAGAGGAAGTGGGATACTGTTGTCCTGTATCGTAGATGATTGCGGAATGATTTTGGCTAATCACAATCGCCAGTCCATGGGCCACATCTAACATATCCATACGCCATGAATACCGTGGTTTAATCAGGAAAGGCAAAATCATTACCATCGCCACGAGGAGTAATGTCAATGAGAAACGCCGCCATAATTGCGTTCGCCACACCACAACACTGACCCACCCAATGAATGTAATGTAGCACCATTGAGATGAGGTCACATACCAATAGGATGTGGTCAATTCTGCAAACCAGACAATACCGCCTAACAACCGATTGGCTAACCAATAAAACGTGCTTCCGACCACCATCAGTTGAAAAGAAAAAAATAATAAGCCCGCCATCAACATTGGCATAACCAATAACGACATCAATGGCACAGCAATCAAATTTGTTATTAGCCCCCCCATGCTGAAACCATTAAATAACCGCACTTGAATGGGTAGCAATAAACCAAGGATACCGACTTGTAAATGCACTAATTGTAAAAGCGGTGACCACCAAGATTGCTTTACCGATACCGGGAGGGGAAGCCAATGATAAAGAAACAGTAAACTAAATGCCGCCAAGCAGGATAACCAGAAACTGTCTGATAATACCATGAGTGGGTCGAATAAAATCAACAGTGCCACCAACCGCAAACCAAGTTGCATTTTCCCCAGTTCAATGCCTTTGCATCGTAACAGTACGACCCCGCCAAACGCCATTAGCGCTCTTAATCCCGGTGGATTTGCGCCGGATAACCAGACATAGGCGACGGCTAAAATAAAACCTATAATAAGTGGTGAGGTGGTTGAAATACAGTGAACGGGTAAAATACCTTGCAATACTTGACTAAGACGAATGCCCAAACCTGCGATTAGCATAATGTGTAAACCCGATATAGCCATAAGGTGAGCTATACCTGAAGAAAGTAACGTGCGCTTTTTGTCTTTGTTGATTTCCTGACGTTCTCCAAACAATAATGCAACGATCATATCGACTTGAGAAAGGTGATTTATTTTATTTATCAAGTTCAAAACAATTGACTGCCGTAAACTACAGGTCTCCGTCAGTATTGTGGCGTCTTTTACGATCCCCCTTAGTAACGTCTGTTTACTCATGGAAAAACGCTGCGCATCAAAACTCCCTTCATTTAATTGGCTATGGATGGCACGAGTTAGCAAAGAGAGCGTCCAACGTTGTCCCGCATAAATCGGTTTGTCGGGGTAGTTCCAAGCGACTTCAATAGGAATAGGATGACGCAAAGGCGTGCCATTGACCTGGATCATTAAAAAACGGATACAGCGCGTCAACCGATGAGACGGAGGGTTCACGTTCAATAGCGAGACCGTAGCAGTATTCAGGGTTTCAACTTCAGCAACCACAGTCAGTGATTTATCCACCAACGCTACCGTATTGGTTACACGCTGTTCAGCAATGTTCGAGGACCACAAAAGGCCTATCAGCAAAAACATCAACGCATCGAGCCAAATAACACGCTTATCCAAATAACGGGTTGCCATCAAAAGCATAACCGCGATCAGCAATAACGCGTTATATAAAAAACCTGTGATTAATTTGGGAAGAATAAGTAATGTGAGATTGCCACCAATAAAAAAGACGGCGGCGATATCCTGGTTTATTTTCAAAGCAATTATCCAAATGGATAATTTATCAACATGATACTAAGGAAGGATAAAAAAGCACGATTATGTGAAATAACTAGGACTCTTAATTTTTGACAAGTAGTATAAAACAATTTTAATGCGCGTTCTTTCCGATCAATACACGAGTAGTTTGTTTAAATACTTATTGATATAAAAAAACCTTTATGCT